>JANHFX010019610.1:95818-112330 GCA_027560015.1 Chloroceryle amazona
TTTTAAATTGAGGTATTTCACACATAGGAGGGAGCATATTTTCAGGTAAAACCCTCAACATCTGGAAGTTTTATCTTTCCATCAGACCTTCCTTCCTCTGCTTCTTCTGGTCCGTCCCAGTTAAAAGCCAGAGTCTGATATCCATGCTCAATAAAGTATATGGAATAAAACATTACACATGTTACACTACCAAACAACTGGTAGTAATCAGGCTATTGAAATCAGGGAAGGAAAAGAAAAGGAGTTTTACCCATTTGCCAAAGCAATAGGAGAATGTATCCAAGGCTATTGTAAAAAGAAGAACAAAATGCAATGAGAAAAATTTATTTCACTAAACAGAAATTGCTTACTAATACTGAGCTCTTTCCAGGTCAGGGGAAACAGCCAGATGTCTCACTCAGGCTAATAGCATTTTTTCAGACATATTTATCTCATAGACTGTCACCTTCAGCTTTATGGCAGTTCAAGAAGTCTTAATGCAAGTGGACTGGCCATCAAATGTCTCCAAGTAACTTCGCCATCCATTAGTTCAGGCCATATGAATGTTTGCATCTGAATTTAAATAAAAACCAGGGCACCAGATTGTAGCCTATGCTTATATTAATTTAAAACTTTCCTTTTCAGCAGAGAACAGAAGAGATGTTTTTATTTCTTCATTATTAGAAACCAGGTAAGTCTCCAGTTTTGTCTGGCAGGTGAAGTGAATGACTCCTATGTTGGACTAGATCAACAAAACTCTCATTAAGTCAGGCTTCCTTTTTCCACAGACCTTTCACACATAGATTAACTTCATGCCTCAGATTTAATATATGTACATGAAGAAATGTCCCCCTAGGATCAAAGGTCTGACCTGGGAGCAGAGTGAGGCATTCCCTTCTTGAAAGCAATGGCTCAGAAAAAGAGCTACTTCACATTGACTCCTGAAAAGACACTATTTGGTAAGGAAAAATGTGAAATATGAATAGAAAGGTGGTAAGCAGGAAAGCAATTTTATGCAAGTATTGGTGAGACCAATGCTGGACTATTTCATATATACATGTCTAGTAACTCCATATTTAAATAAATTTTGGAAAATTGGAAGGCAAATGTCAAATTATTAGAAATGGCTTTCAATGAGAAACTCAATCTCAGTCAAAATTGTTCGGTCCATTTAGTTTATCAGGAAGATAGTTGAGCAGAGATGCAATTGGAGTCTGTGAAAACATTCTCAAGGAGGAAAGACCCAGCATACAATGGACCTTTAATAATCAGAGAAAGGGATAATGGGAGTGGAAGCACTAAAAATTAGATATAGAAATATGACTATGGAAGTGATTAATCATTATCACAAACTATAAGGAAAGCAATGAAATACACATCTGTCGAACTTTTCAAGGGGCTATAAAAATGTCAAAAGTATATTTTAGACAAAATATTATGGCCTTATCAAACAAAAATTATTGGAGTTTACAGACAGGTTACTGGGCATAAGCTGGTAAGTGCATCACCATATTAAATGTCTTTTTGTTGCCTTTCTGGCCTTAAATTAGCTAACTCAGTTAATATACTATGGTGTCTCCATTCAAGCCTTGAGCATCTATGAAGCCACTGATGGAATTTTCACACAATGATCACATGGTTGCAGTGCTTTGGCACAGCTGAGGAATTATGGTGTTAATATTGGAAATGAGTTGCATGGATCTAGTTTAAAAGGCAATGCAGGCTGTGTACAGTTTGTGTACATGGTGCCCTAAATGAGCTAAAAGAGGTTTCGACAGCTCTAGGAGGATGCTGTTAATTCTGTCAGCCTGTGCATATCTTCTCTGCAAACTGGAACATGAAGAGCAAACTGCTATTTATCATCTGCCAAGGGAGAAATGAAGGTCTTTCCCGTCTCTCACACAGAGCCTTTGAATTCAGGCTGTCTTCACAGAAGTAATATTAAGCAATCTGAGGCGATTGCCTTATAGTCATTCCCAGGCTTCTTTGTGGAGCAGCTGGCAGAAAAGATGGGAGAAAAACAGCAGAGAAAGGTGAAAGATAAAAGGAAAAGTCTGAAGTGAAATGTTCCACTTATTTAGCTGACTAAAGTTCACCATCTGTGTAAAGCTGTGTTGAGAGCCAAGGAATTTGCATGTTATAGTGAACCATTTATGAAATACACAAATCTGTATATAAATATATTATACTAAGTTTTCTTGTAGTTGGTTTGGGTTTTTTCTACTAGTAAAAGACCTTAATTGCACTAATGTTCTTAACTTTACATAAATCACTTGACATAGGAATCAATAGCTCTCTAAAAATTCTTGAGATTTGATAGAAAGTTTTTCAGGTTTACACATAGCATATTCTTCATCATTTACTTGAAGCTTTCATTTCACTTCCAAAATGGGGTTTTATGTTTGTCTGATTGTTTTGATTGTTGTTTGTTTGTTTTGTTTGTGGTTTTTTTTGTTTTTTTTTGTTGTTGTTGTTGTTTTGGTTTGGTTTGGTTTGGTTTCGTTTTGTTTTTTTTTTGTTGTTGTTTTGGTTTTGGTTTTGTTTTGTTTTGTTGTTTTCGTTGTTGTTGTTGTTGTTGTTTTTCTTAATTTTGTTGTTGTTGTTGTTGAACCATACAATGTATATTAGTATCAGCCCAGGAAGAATATCACAGATAAAAACTTTCCATTTTATTACAGAAAGTAACCACTTTAATCCAGCCAAACCTTTCTAACACAAAAAGAACAAAATACCCTGGACTGCCAGGGCACATTGACATCTCTGTGGGTTTTAGTGAAGGAACTTGCTTTCCAGTTTAACCTTGTACGGTAACTCAAGCCTTTCAAGAGCTCCAAACCTGCCAGCCAGCAGGCTGGAGCTCTCCACAGACAGTTGCCTTGCAGCTTCTGGGTGAAGAATTGGCTGGTCCAAGCTGCTGTGTACAAAATAATCTGGGTTTAGACATCAACATGATGATTTCTTCCCTCTGTTGAGCAGTGTGTTCCCAGCTAAATTACAATTCTTATTTGCCTTTCACGAACATAGCAGGGAAGGACTCAGCTATGAGCTGTAAATGCAGATCCATTCTCTGTTTAGCTCCAGAAAACATCAACTGCCCATCATCATGGCCATAAATGAACTATAATAAAGCATATACTTTCCTAAAATGAGTTCTGTAGATAGCAGAGCTGAATTAACATCTGTCTGAATACACAGATGCACAGGTACTGGGATCCAGGCTCTGCCACCAGTGCATTATTTGAACTACAGCAGCCATTGATGCTCGCTGGCCATCCTCTACACTATGCAGGGTAAGTCAGCTGAAAGTGGTAGGACCATGTCCTCTTCCATTGTATCACTTACTGTTGAACTAAGCTAAGGCTAAGGCACTAACTGTAAAAACAAATAAATAAATAAATATAGTATTGCATTTTCATAGCAGAATATTTGATGTTGCAAAACATCACCTTCTGAAGCCTCCATCAGATCTCTAGGAAAGCAAGAATAAGCTATAAATGTATTTGCTTGAGGCATTCATTAGAAACACACACCAAAAAATGCACAAAAGAATGTACACTTCATATGAATAGGATGAGCAAACATTTTATATTCTGTCAATGTTCATGCATGTACACATTTCATCTACAGGTGGATCTTTTTTTTCCTCTCATGTTAATCCAAACCATTTTAGCAAGAAAAAAAAAAGAAAAAAAAAAACATTACTGGGTATTTTCTGCAGTGCTATGAATTACAAGGAAGTCTTCTCAGACTTTTCAAACAAAATAATGTGCATCATCAGCTATGAGGATACATAGCTGCATCCGTTGTGCAAATAACTTTGCCAAAACATGAGATAGAACTTACTGCTTATGTTTGGGGTTTTTTGTGAATTATTAGCTTGCAGTCTGCACATAACACATACATTTTATAAAATAAACTATTTTTTTCTAGAAAAGAAGTGTTAGGATAGCCTTGAACTACAGTGAATCTTCCAGCTGTTAAAACTGATTATATCTCCAGGAAAACAATCCAAGCCTCTGTTTATTTTTCAGTTATACTCGGTTACTGCTGAAGAGATGTGACTTCAGGTACCATGTATGTGTACCCATTTAACAATCAGATTATTGATGTTCCAGTCCCCTTATTCTCTCCAATAGAAAGCTTTCCTTTGAGGTGAATGAATATTAGTTCAGACACTCAGTTGGTTGTGGTCATGATCAGTCCATTCAATGAAGCCAAACCCAAAGGAATCAATTTTTAAAATAAGGTGAATTAATAAACTGAGGGCATTGCAAAGATTGAATAAAGGTGAAATTTGGTCAAGAAAATACATTGTCTTTTCTCAAATGTATCAAGCATATTCATTAACCCACTTTATGGGTAGTTGTGTGCGTATACACACCCACATACACCATACTGAGAGACAGATAGAGGCACACATACATGTACATGCATATAAATAGTTTTATGGCAGGTGTCTCCAAATGGCAGTGTTCCCACAGAATCTCCAAGTCTGTTTCTTGGCATGCAAGCAGATTTTCCAACATGTAAAGACATGATGTTATGAGTTTTAATTCTCTCTCTAATTGTTGACAGAAGATCATGAAATCTGAGGGCACCAGATCAACCCTGAGACTGCAAGGGAAAGTGAAGAACCTAGACACACTTAGGAGCTCTTAATAACTTGTTGAATCTGAACTTTTGTCAACCCTGTCCTTTATTCTTTCCCTAAATTTGAGATGGGAGCTGTTTCCCATGTTGAGACATCTTGGGAGCCAACAACCAGCATGAAAGGAAGGATTGCTCTGCCCATCCTTGTAATCCCCTCTCTACAGGAGAGGTAAAGACATCTAAATAAAGCAAATTGCAGTTCGTATGTCACCAGATGCCTCATCCATCACACTGCTCAGTCAAAAAGTGTGTGTGTGTATGCCTCCAGTGAGCTATCTATGGTGGAATACATGAGAGAGCAGGAGGGATTGTGATGTCTGTCTGGTTTCTAAGAAAGCAATGGACTTCCAGCCTAGCAAAAGAAAGCATTCAGATTAGAACACCACAACTCTTTCTGATTCATTGCCTTGGAGAAGAAAGAGCAGCTTTGGCATATACCCCTGTTATTGTGTGCCAGCTATGAAAGAAGCCACACTGAGAAGCCTGAGGCCTTACACCATAGACAAAAAAAAAAAATCCACCACAGTAATTGCTTCTTGTTAGTGCAGCTCAAACCCACAAACTGCAAAAGGTTAAGCTTTTGGTATAAAACCTAAATAGAGTTTGTCATGTTGGTCCCACATAAATACAGTACTGTACTGTTTAGTTTGTTGTTTAATTCCTCCTCTTGCCAGTGCCTGGGCCTTCTGCAGATGCCTGAACATGGGAGAAGCTTTCTGGTGTCAAATTCATTTTGAGAATAGCCATTTTTAAAAATTATTTGGTTTGGTTTGGTTTTCATTTGGTTATCCGTCGTCTTTGTTTTGATTTTCTGTTGGTTTTGTTTTGTTGATTGATTTTTTAAAATTTTTTTTTATTTTTTAATTCTTACTTTCTTCACTGGAATCAACCTTTTACATTTGACATGAAGAAGCACACACACAGACACATGCTCAAGAAACAACATCGTGGCCACTTGCCAAGGAAAAGGTCAGGTCCTCAGGACATAAGCTGGTGGGGTTTGCATAAGTGCACTTGTCTAAATCTGAACACGTTCGCTGCGGGAGCACACCTGAAAGTTCTATAACAGGGCTCTGGGCTCTCACCAGGGCTCTCACAGAGAAGCCACAACCCCAGCCACCCTGGGCTTTGGAACAAGAACACATTTCTCAAGCATTGCTAATACCTTCTCAAAAGCCTGTATGCACAATCAGCTTGGGGAAATCATCACCACTAGATAGAATTGAAACCAAGGTTATACTAATATTCAAATTATGGATGCTGAAGCACCAAAGAAACATCCAAAAGTACTTATATTCTACAAAAATACCTGCATAGGGAAAGCAGTGCTGAATTTACATTCTTAGCAGGCAAATTTCTGCAGTCTACACTCATTAACAAATTTCCTTAAAAGGCAGTGAAACAGTTAACCCAGGCTACGGCTCCCTGCAGAAACTGTGCATAGATATGTTAAAATGTTTTCTTTCTCTGTATCAGCTTGTGTCCCAATGAACTGCTATAAATTATTCTGCAATACAGATTCTGAGTAGTACAGTTAAGCTCATCTCAGATAAGAAAGGTTTGTTGTTTGCAAAGATGTCATGGTTATACCCACAATAATAATGTATGCCTAGACACAGGAATCTCAGCTTGCTTGTGTGAATCCTCGTGACTTGCTGCAGTGGGAAAATATCAGAGTTAAAGATGGGTCAGAAGACATCGAGTTAGCTATCAGCAATGTAGTCTCCTGAACTAACCTCTGGAAACCATTGTACCAAACTCAGAGGTGAAACAAAAGTTCAGCTTGAGCCATTTCAGCACAACCAAAGCTGTGCTGTTCAAGCTGTACAGCCAGCGGAAAGCATTTGATAGCAATTTATGTAATTAAAAGGTATTTTCATTTAACAGACTTTAAACAGGTTCCATTTTCCAATGACAAATCTTGTGAAGCACCTCATTTAAACACTTATCATTATGACAAGCAGGATATAAAAGCAACCTGGGAATGAATGAGATCTTTAAAAGCAATTATTTTGCTAATGGTTAAGACAAGAATTTCCCTAATCGTTTTAATTAAAAGTACATTGTAAAAAGTCAAATAAAACTAATAATATTGGCAATTGTACACCCACAAAAATGTATCAGACAATTTGCCCTTCTTTAAAGTAAGCAATTTAAAGACATTTGTTCACCTGCTCTATTCTTTTGCTTGAAGCTATTAAACACTCAGTTACACTGATTTGAGATTGCGATTGTGTCTTGTGTGATGAAAGAAGAAAATGTATTAGATTAGATTTACTCTGACTGTGGAACCTGGATTCACAACTGGCTCCTATTCTCTTTAGAATGAAGCTGAAATAATTCCATTAAAAATCCTTTTATGAACCCCAGAGCTGATGCAAGTCTCATAGATAGGGCTTTTTACAAATGCATATCTCCATATCTGCCTGCTGTCCTGACATCACATGTCAGATTCACCGTTTACCAACTGGCTGCTCATTAGACTTGGTTTCATCAAGCATGGCCCATACTCTCTCTAGCATCTCTGTTGCTGTCTCTGCTTTGGTGGTGTGTTCTGCCCCTACTTCCTCACTCCTACCCTTCTCTTTTGTGTTTCCTGCTTCTCACTCACCTCTGTTGGGTGCAGAGACACTTGTGGCAAGCCCAAGACTTGGCTGATTTCCCCCTTACTCAGTACATCTTCTTGTAACTTTATTGACCTTTTAGCTAAACAGTTTTAAGCTATTTCCAGACAACTCTATGTCCTAACATTATCAAACCCTTCAGGACATTTTTCCCCTGCGTCATATTCATCCCTTTAATCTCTCTTTCTTCTTGAACTTTCTCCAAGTCACATCTCAGCAGTGCTTTCAAAAGTGAAAAATAAACTTCCTCATTTCTTTGGTGCCATTCCTCTAGCTCCCTTTCTATCTCACAGCACTCTCCTTCCTTCCTCCTGATACAAACAGGTGCTCATCTTTTAACACTGGTGGTCATACCCCATATGATGTCTTTGCAGATTGCGTCTCTGATTCCTCTACATTTTTCTTCTTCCTTTTTTTTATTTATTATTTAATTTTTAATTTTTACTGCCTTTTCCTCTTTCATAGCCCTCCTTAAAACATTGTTCTCCAGTTGCACCTCCAAAGATACTTGTCAGGATTTGGGGTTCCAGCATGCTTTGACTGTAGACTGTCACACTGAGTAGCAGTTTTATCTCTAGAGGTCCTTTCCAACCCCTAACATAGATTCTATGATTCCCTTGCCTTTGCTATCCACAGCCACCTCTTGTTTGTTGCCTCACACCTACTGCTGCAGTACAAGACCTCTTTACCAACATTTGGAGAGTCACTAGGACGCACGGAGTCACCAGGAGGGCCCATGTGTAAGCCCTTAGCCCTCGGCAAACACAGTGTAAAACAGCTTAGGTGGCAACTATATTAACACAGAGTCTGTACTTATATAGCTCCTTGTTGGGGACCTGACCCCAGAGCGCAGCTCTCCCAGGGGCTAGGATACTATGACTAATAATAATACTAATCCCACAAATATCAGCAAGGGAATGTTTCTGATTACAATACAGATGCTGATGTTTGAACATGGGGTTTCAAAATCTGCTTGCATTGTAATTTAAAAGAAATGGTTATGCTATGGAGGGCCCTTTGACCCTTCTGTACTTGCTCCGAAAGTGATGTGAAATTCATCCCCTGCAGAAAGCAGTGCAATGAGCCAATTAGACCCCCAAGACCCACAAAGGGTGAGTTATGTCCAAAGAGCACCTACATTTTATGAGAGTATATTGCTGAAAAAAAAGTACCCTAACTCTGTAACAGTCTCCTTGAACACAATATAAATGCTACTGTGGACCACAGGGGTTAATCCATTACAACAAGGCAATTAGATTTAGTGACTGTTGGGAAGATAAAAGCAGTGAGTTGTAATCAATCCTGAGTACCCAGACATGATAAATTTCTATAATTTCCTCTTACTTCATAGATCTGAGCATGACAAAGCGAGTTAGGGTGGAGTGGTTACAGTCCCATGTCAGAAATGCAAGAGGAATTTTATTTTTATTAAACAAGTTACATGCGAAAAAGGAGTCTTTCTCTCGCTCTCTTTCTGGCAATCCCCTTTCAGATGGTGATACATTTAGCCCTCAAACATTTTGTAGATTCCTCTTGCTAAGCTTTGAATGTCAGCTTCTGAAGGGAGATGGGAACAAAGGGGTTTTTTTGTTGATTCTTCTACAGTCAGGAGACTTCAAATTGAATGTCTCATTCCCCATCTTCTGGCTAAATCCTGCCTGGGATAGTGATTCTCTGCTTACAGCTTGTTTCACCCACAATACCTAGTGGAAAAACATGTTTTCAGCCTTGTCTGGAGGTGGTATGTAGCATTATGCACATCCAGATGCTTCCCAAGCCAAATTTCAATAGTGGACCAAATGATTGGCTGTAGGAGGATCCTGGCTCTCTGACAATGTCCTCCAGCAACCTGTGTGTTTCCATAAATTAGATATGTGAGATTGGATACCTGCTCGGTATAACTTCACCGATGTCATTGTGATATGCCTACAAAGCAAAAGCTCTTGTTCTCGTAGGATATGAGTGTCAAGGCGATGCCCTTGAAATGCTGATCTCTGTGCAGTCACTGCTCAAACTTTCCCTGGAGACTGGAGTTGGAGGGAGAGAAATGCAAGTGCAAGGCTCTAACACCCCATGCAGCTTGTCTTGTCTTGACATGTGGAGACTGATAGAAGCTGTGGAGGTTGAGATTTATTAGAGATAGTGGACTTATCTCACCTAATTTTGACTATCCAAAAATTAGTGACCTAAACAGGAGGAAAAGATCAGGGAGGAATTAGGATCAGGAGGAGGGAGACATTACCAAGGGCTAAAATATCACCCAATAGAGGGGAATTAATGCCCTTGAAGGTGCTAGCCATACAGAGAGACTAAATGATTTATTTAGACATCAAGCTTAGCTTTTAAAGCTAAAGGTAAGTAGGATAAATGCAAGTCTTTAAATCTGTACCAAGCTAGAGGTAAAAAATAAGTTCAGATGTCCAAATTTGTTTGATACACTCATCAGAGAATTAGCCTCCCACTGCTCTTTTCCCCTTTTCCAAAAGAAAGCCCCAGATTAAGCAGGTTGGGCAGCACCCAGGTATTGTCCTGGCTCTTTGTAGAGAAGTAAGTTCAGAAGCACTGAATAGGAATTCGTAGGAAGAAAAACTGCCCCTGGTTGGACAATCCTGTTTTTTTCTGGAAGAATATTTGCAGTTTGCCTTCTCCAGTGATCCCACAGCTCAGCATTACCGGAGTAGGGTACCAACCAAAAAGGTGACACAACACTGAGTGCACAAGCTGCACCACCCAATGATATGCTGGTGGAATTCGGGTCAGGAGAACGGGGCTTGAGCCACTTCGCTGGCTCTGCTGTTATTCAGTGCCTTAAGTGACACATAATCCCCTATTTGACAACTGGCCTGCATATCTGTGGTGATGTGACCAGCTAACTGCAGTTCAAGCCTTCTTCTTCTCTGTGCAGTTTATTAGGGCTTTCAGCATTTTTTTCTTATTAATATAAGAATATGTGAAGAGGAAGAACATGGTAGCAATTAAGTGCAGCCATGAATTTTATGAACAGTTTGCTGGAAACCACATTAATGACTTCATCAAGGCTAAGTGCACACGTCAGCCCAGCAATATTTACTTTTTAAAATAGATTTAGTCCTCAGGAAAGATGCCCAGCTGACAGCCCTGAGGACTGAAGCCCTCTCCTAGCCACAGAAGAGATACAGTGACAGCAGTAGTGGGATATAACTCACTGCATTGCTGTGCACATGTGGCCTTCAAGCCTGTTACAGAAGGGTCACCTCTAGACTTCAGAATAACTCAATATTGCATCCTTTGCTGCTTATCTGTATTTGGAAGAGGTTCCTGTTTACGCCAGCAGTAATAGTATCTTCAGTGCTGCACTAACCAGAGCCTGGTTTCTCTTCTAAAATGCAGCTGAAGAAAACAAATCACAGCTCTGCAAGACTCAGCTACATTTCAATGTATCATTTTGCCTAGGAGAAACTAGAAGCTCTGAGCTGCCTGTCAAGTTTATCTTTGCTGTCTATTTGCTATTTTCTTCCAATACACACCTTCATGCCTTTTCTTTCAAGGCTGCCCTTTGAGTTGGGAAGAAATCCTCATAAATATCTGTAAATCCACCTTATTTTCATTACTTTAGTTCCTTTCTTAAACATCTCCTTTGATACACTGTCTAAAGGTGACCACCTTGACAAAAATAAATATCTTATCCCACACCCTGTCATACTGACCAGCAACAGCTCTGTGGCTTTTAATCCAGGGCTAGCTGTTGCTTTATTCTTATCTAGCTGGTGGCTCATGATCAGTTCCATTCCACTGGAGGTTTTATTCCAGCCGCAGACATCTCCCACTACATTGGTACACCTAAGAGGTCTCAGACTACTCTGATGAATGTTTGGCTTTTGAATGCAGAGAAGTTATTTTTTTTAGACTTTTTTTTTTTTTTAAATGGAAGAAGCCACTTTTAACAGTTTATGGAGAGAGCACAGTGAGGTCCAGGTCTTCTGCAACAACAACAAATATTTCAGACAACCCCAACCACAAAATTCATATCCAATTCAGGATTTGAACACCCATAAATTTTGTTCTTGGTTATGAAATTCAGCTCAGATTCTCATTATAAATGATTTCTAAGACCAGTGTCATAACTGGATGCAGGCCAGTCTCTGCTAGGAACTGAATCACTTCACGTAGAAAACTGGAAATTTCTCAAGTGAAAAGAAAAATACTTAAAAAAAAAAATGTTAATAGACAACCCTTTCAGCAAAAGGCTATTACCTGGGTACTCCATTCATAGCACTTAAGGCTGCTTCACCCTGTTTTTTCACACTTCTATTCCAATGCCAGCAAAATTTATCACATGCTGGATTTGCATAGGTACTATTTCATAAGAAGGTATTTGAAATAAAAGTCAAACCCAAGTTTTTCTATTTCCTTCCCCTCATAATAAAAGAACTTGAAGAATGAAGAAAATGGAAATGGAGCTTTTTCAAACACATGAGAGAACTTTTTAACAAGCTGGATAGTAAGCCTGTGAAATTCATTATTTTTTGGTAAGAATACCAAATATATCTGAGAACCTAAACCAAAAAATTAATTTGAAAGTAACCTTATAAATGAGCAAAGAATGTTTTAACTTTTGAAACAGAGGGCATAATTTAATTTCTTTATAAATTTCATGGGTTTTTTGAAGATAAGCAAATGACGAAATCATGCATTGGATGAATCCAAATAATTGTGTTCTCTGCAATGGAATTGCAAAATCACAGACTCACTGAGTCTGGAAGGCACCGTTTTTAAGAGATCACCTAATCCAAGGCACAGCTCAGAGAAGGGTGATCTACAGTGGGTTTCCCAAGACTGTGTTCAGCTGGGTTTTGAATCTGCCCAAGGACGGAGACTCCAGAACCTCCCTGGGCAACCTGTTCCAGTGTTTGACTACTGGTCCAGAGGAAAAGTTTATTTATTTATTTTTTAATATATATTTACCTGGAATTTGCTGTATTTCAGTTTGTACCTATTGCCTTTTCTCCTTTTACTGGGCTCCACTGAGATGAGCCTGGCTCCGTATTCTTTCTTCCTGTCCTCTCCAGCCAAGTATCTATAGACAGGGGTAAGATGCCCCTAAGCATTCTCTTCCTCAGGCTGAACAATTACAGGTCTCAGACCCTCCTGTGACAGATGCTGCAGCCTGTCCACGCCTGGCACCAGGACACAGCACTCCAAGTGTAGCCTCACTGGTGCAAAGGGAGGAGAGCACCTCCCTCAACCTCCTGGTAATGCTTTTCCTAATATAGCTATAGGAGTGCAAAGGCACGTTTCTGACTCATGTTCAGCGTGGTGTTCACCAGGACCCCAGATCTGCAAAGCTGCTTTCCACCCAGGTGGTCTCCAGCCTGTTACTGGTACATGGGGTTGTTCCTCCCCAGGGTCAAGACTTGGCATTTCCCTTTGCTGAACTTCATGAAGTCACTACTGGCCCGTTTCTCCAGTCTGTTGAGGTCCCTCTGAATAGCAGCACATCTGTTTGCTCTGTCAGCCACTTGTCCTGGTTTTGTATCATCTGCAAACTTACTGAGGGTCCACTCTGTTCCATCAACCAGGTCACTAACAAAGATGATCAACTCCATTGGCCCCAGTATAAACCCCTAGCTGCAAACTGCTAGTGACTGGCCTCCAACTGTATTTTATGCCACTGCTCACAACCCTTTAAACCTGACATATTACATGTACATTTTTTTTTCTAGAGTCTATATCACACGATCCTACAAACTCTTGTAGATGTAGATATAGATGTAGATATTGATAGGTACAAGCATGTGGCTGGCTTTAGACCACATATAGTCCTGATGATTTTAGAGTCACTCTTGTGTCCAAACCTGTACAGGATTGGGACTTTTCAAATAACCTGTTTGGATCCAAACAAGAAATATGCATCTGACCTCAGAATGCTGGGCATCTCACAAACATAGCTATGTGTGTCAGGAAACTTACAGGGAGAAAGATTAGAAATGGAAACTGTGAATATTTAAGTGTCTCCCCAGGTTTTTTAATCTAAATTTCACTGAGGCCAATCTCTTCAGTCCATGTTTTTTTTTAAACATTTCCATACCTCGCAAAGTATCTAAGGTATGTTAATAGCCAGCTTTTATGCAATGCAAGCAAAACAGCACTGTTCCAAGTTATCAGAGTTCCTGCTTTGCAAAAATGTCACCTTCTCAAGGTTTTGCACATATTTTTATTGAGAAGCAAGGTCTCTTCCTGTGTCTTTTTTGAATTAAAAAAAGAGAGGGCAAAAGTGCGTGATGTAGCATGCTGTGAAACATAGTTCTACCGGAGGAACCATGCGTGTAATGTGTATTTTCACAACGTTTCCAGAAGCAGCCAAACTTCCACTTCAGAAGAGCTAGCCTTTCACATTTCTTTTTTTCCTACGGGAAGGAAGATTTCCAGCCCTTCTGTGCTTAAGTTCCATATCATGCTGTTGCTGAAAATGTCCACTTTCCATACAGTACCTCTGAGTCACAGCTCAATGGGAACGCTGACTATAATCTCCTCCTGACACTAAAATGTTGCTGAGCGACTAGAGAGTATTTCAAGCAGTGGAATTCATGTTCAGCCACACGTCTGGGCTGACAACCAGTTAAACCTTGCTAGAGCAATATTTTTCTATGCCGTTAGTTTTTATACCAAACAAGGTCTGTAGTAACTGGATGCCCCAACTGAGCAAAACTGTTTACAAGAAATAAATCACTCCTGGCATTAAGAAAACACAAGACCCATGACTCGCAAGCACAGCATCATTCGGATCTTTCTTTCTCATAAACCTAACCCCCAAACATGTGTGTTCTCATACACTGTGACTTGTGCTTTGAGTTGTGGTCAGCGCATTTCCATAACCCTTTATTACAATGCTTACCTAATCTTGTAGCCATATTTAGCTGTAAATGCTTAAGACACCATTTCACTGCTCTAAAAGGAAAAAAAAACAATGCAGCTGAAGACCTGACACAAGGTAGGCATTTTTGTTTGCTTAACACCGAAACATAATTCTAATGCAAAACTCCCAGTGATACAAGACAAAAGAAGACAAAAATTTGGCCCTGAGAATAATGTGTGGCTTATGCAAGCCTCTGGTGCGTCTGAGTTTCAGGTCCTCTTTCTGCCGATCCACAGCGGATATGAGTTATTACAATTTCTAGCGTGGCTTTCCGCTCGGGAGGTTCCGGAGTTGCACCATGACGTGTCAGGTAAGCAGGACTCGTCTATCACTTGCCTGTCAGACTTCAGTGCTGCAGACAAGCTTCCTCTCAGTGGAGGAGGAGTACAATCCCACGGTGACTTGGAGCCTGTGATTTCAGACAAATTTCAGACCAGAAGCTGGTTGTTAGATTTCATTTCTGGAGCAGCACCCTTCGCTTTGCAAGCCCCAGATGGCAGCTGCTGAAAGCAGAGAGCACTGAGCAAATCACTTGGAAGAAAGAAAGGAAATGGAGCCCAGCACCTTGCTTGCTTCCCTCTCTATCACAGAAGGATACAAGCAGAATGTTGGACCAGAACTGGCTGTCGACCCCAAAGCCACAAGATGACACACCTACCCATGTCCACTTTTGCTTTAAACTGTCCAAGCTACAGTGACCAGATAGGACCTCAGCCCCATTCAGATCCCTCTACCCTGCAATGCAAGATCAGATCCTGCTGGAGAGGCTGCAGAGAACAATACTCTGGGGAGCAGGTTTTTTTCCAAGCTGCAAGTTTCTTATCTGAGATAAAACTGATACTCAATCCTCTGCGTGATGCGTGTAGCTGTTAGTTCCTCTTTTATAATGTAAGGAAAACAGCCCTTGCATTTCAATGCCTGTAATCTCATCTCTCCAGACAGTTATCTTTTAGCACCAGAGTCTGCTTCTTCCTCTCTTTCTGCACAACATATAGTGTAAGAAGATCTTGATTTTTGACTCAGATCTCTCATTTCCTCACTGTAGGGAAAAAAAAAAAGTGTTTTTTTAGACGTTAATTAAGTTCCCACACTACACATCTTCACTATTTATTTATTTATTTCTCATACAGATATGAAAATGGTATCAAGAGCAGACAGTAACTGCTCAGATATAAAATGGTTTATTTAAATTCTATGTGTTACACGATTATTTTATGTGCATTGCCTCTGTTTTGAAATATTTTGTGAAATATCCTAGTGGTTCTCAGTCCATTTTACTAACCCTGTGGATACCCACTGAAGTCAGCAAAAATATTATTTCTTAGGTTTTAACAGAAATAATTATGAAAACTCTCACTTCTGGAACAAATGAACAAAAATATTACTCAGTCAATCTCAAGACAGTGTGTGCAGAAATTTTGGTTTACTGTATGGAAGATGTTTAACCAAATTTTAACTGTGATGCTTCTGGGTCTAGAAGTCTTCACATGAGAGGCAATTGTCTGTGTAATTTTCAGTTACTTAGATAATTTTAAACGATTTGCTAATTTTCTTTAAAGATGGATGTTACCAAAAGTTCCCATTCAGAACAGCCACATTTATAAAAATAAATTAAATGAGATCAGGCCTCTTTCTCTGGGTCCAAGGGCCTGAGGGCACAGCATAGATCATGTCCATGTCTTCTTCTGCCTTATTCCCCAACACCCCTGTGTGTCATTGTCTGCACTGCTTACCACGAACTCCATGCAGTACTTGGCCAGCACAGCCCAGGTGAATGCTTACTGGCATCCATCAGAAGTGTGTCCCAGAGCACTTCTAATCCTATGATCCTATGCCTGATGGAGAGGAGTTCAGATCAGCCCCTTGATATCAATGACCTTGTTTTCTGATCTTAATAATATTTTTAATGGGCAGAATTTTAAGTAAGAGCTGCTCCATCATACATCTGCTAAGCCATGATTATGTGGTTTGCTTTTTTTTTTAAAAAAAAGTGACCAATCTGATCTAATATTTGCAGTAACGCTCAGTTTGAGTGCAGAGTTTTAGCAGAGGTTTGTTTTCCAGGTTTTGGAGGTTTGTGTTTGTTTATCTTACTGAATAAAACATAAACCCAGAGAGACAAACCAGAGAGACTCTTTTTTTATACTTTGGTTATGGATGAACCCCTGTCAGTGTCTACTCAGACCCAGAAAACTTCACTTTTGAGCCAATTAATGGAAGCAAAAGTGAATATTGCTGTCCCAGGCTCACTCACGTAAACACAGGAGCTGGGCTGTCTGTGTGGGCACAGATTTCCAGGCTTGGTGGTGAGTGCAGCAGGTAGATCTCATGAGACTCATGACGGGAAACTCTATGCCTATCAAG
>JANHFX010019610.1:112430-128307 GCA_027560015.1 Chloroceryle amazona
CAGATTTCCAGGCTTGGTGGTGAGTGCAGCAGGTAGATCTCATGAGACTCATGACGGGAAACTCTATGCCTATCAAGTGCTTTAAGATGTCTTTGAAGTCTCAGCTGTGAATAATCATAACATTTCCACAAAATTGACATAAATTCTATGGTGATTATACTCTGTTCACCTTAACTGTGGAGCCAGAGGTATAGAGCTGTGGCAGTGAGTGGCAAGTGTGCTCGTGAAATTGGATAGCCCACGCTGTAATTGGTAAAACTGGAGCGTGTGTTTGGTCATTGGATAAAATTGGAACAGCTTAACTTTGTGTCATCGGTTGTAATAATATTAATAATGCTTTTTTCCTAGATGGTTATTTTTGCCAATAATACTCAAAGTATTTTAGAAAGCTGACAAGTATAATTAACTCTAGTTTATAGGATAATAATTTAAGGCACAGAGAAGTGAAATTTCTAGTATTAGGACTCGCAGACTGATGTTTGTATACCCCACACTCCAGTCTGCTTTCTTGGTCATGTTAATCCACATTTTGTATCAGGAGATTCTGAATTCATGTCTTTTTCTACTCCAATGCCCTTTCACTATTGTATCATAGAATCATAGAAAGGTTGGAGGGGACTTTTAAAGGTCATCTAGTCCAAACCCCCTGCAGCGAGCAGGGACATCTGCAACTAGAGCAGTGTGCTCAGAAACTTGTCCAGCGTGACACGGAATGTTTCCAGGCTTGGGACTTCTAACACTGCTTCTCTTCAGGTACTTCTTCCAGTGTTTAATCCACATCATTATTATAAATATCTTCTAGCATGTAGTCTGAATTGTATTTATGGTATCTGTTTATAAAGAACATAGGCTGGTAGCTAAAAAAACTAACTTGCTGTTATTGGAACATTATTTTACTTCCAAAGCCCTGTAAGGAAATAAAGCAGGTGAAAAGAAAGCAGGATAGCTTTTTGAATGCTATATCACTACTGAGGTCAATTTGCCTTTTCTAAACTGTCCAGCTATCCCAAGAACTTCTGTTCTTTAGAAATAGTGAAGAAGGAAAACACAACACATTGGCATAAAACCCTTAGACAGAGAAATTAACCAAAGCAATTAACAGATATGAAACACTCAACCAACTCTCCTCTTCCTCTAAGCTCAAGGGTTGCCTTCACCCTCTCACACAGCAGTAAGTAGGAATGGAGCCAGATGTACTGGGTTTAAAGGTTCAAACACTTCCTCCTCCCTTGCCCAACAAAGAATAGACACGTCCAAAATGTTTCCAAAGCAAACTATAATGGAGCCAACCACAAGAATGTCCTGCCATTTCACAGTGGCTTGTACCAAGACAGTCTCACTGTTTCCTGGTGGAACAGAGAAAAAGAGTTGCAGCACGCTGCACTTCAACCTCAGCACTGTCAGCCCTTTCCAGCCTCAGGAATCTCAGGATAATTTATGACCAGCTGCCCTCCACCTCTGTGGCCATCTAGGTAATTAGCAGTGTACCAGAGGGGACTTGCTAAAGAGTGAGAACCATGCACTTTGGATCACCCTCCATCACAGATGCACGGATCTCTTGGAGAGCTCCGTGCTAAGTATGTGGGTCATCTACATGGCAGTGCTCCATCCCATCTTTGAAATGCACCACTGGGAATCCAGGATAACTACACCACCACTGGAAATCCAGGATAACTACACCACTGTTTGTTCTTCCTTTATGAATGACAGCTTGGCTTTCTCCAGATTTTTTCAAGACCTTTCTCCTGGCATTGTCAAAAGTGGTTTCCAGTTCAAACGGCCCATTTTTAACAATATTCTCCACTGCACAGCTGTTGGGGGATTAGTGGAGATGAGACAGGAAGGGCAAAAGCCACGAAAGGTCTTGGGTGCTTAACTTGTCCTCACCATCCCTCTAAGATCCTATGAAACCCAAATCCCAGCCTTACCTCCCACATAACCTTGGAGATGCCTCCAAGGCACCACCAGCTGTATTCCCTAAATTTGCCACAAATCCTTGCTCCTGACACTGCTAAACAGCAAGGTCCTAACCCGTGCTGCATCTCTAAATCCTTCCAAACCTCTGTTAAGTGTATGCCTTAAATAGTCTTCTTACCAGTGAGGAAGAGAGGAGATTAAGGAAATTCTAGCCCTCCTTTAACAGTGCTTGGTGTGGCACATGCCCTCTGTAACAGCACTGGGAAGAAGCGAGCAGGAGCACAGATCCTCACCTACAGAAGAAATGTATAAACCCTTAGCTCTATACCATTGTTTATAGGATATTGTCCTATAGCACATACATGGCTTTCATATCCTGGCCTATGGTAAAGGAAGCCTTTACTTCCTCCCACTATGACACTCTTTTTATAGCTCTTCATAACTCTGTAAATTTAACCATTTGGGCTGAAATTTTGCAAATGTGGTTCACCTGTTTCCAAAAGAGGGACCAAGAAAAAAATAATCCATTGTTTTACAGCATAAAAACCAACGAATCCCAAATAGGAGTTTCATTAAAAAAATCTGCTATCCTTCTTCTCTGGAGCAGAGATTTGGAATTCAGCGACGGGCTTACCCTAATGTCAGAGACATGCCTTTTCCTGTGAAAAACCTTCTTTGGTGAAATTACCCAGTGAAATTATCCTACAAAATGAGCCTTTGGGAACTCTGAGGTCGCACACACTCCACAGAGACTTTTTTTTCAGGTTTAACAGCTTTGGAGTTTCCTCCAGCCCTGAGCCAAATATGAGCTTCCAGATAATTTGCTGCTCTTGGCTGTGGAAGGGGTGCTGGTAATGCTGGGGGAGCTGGGAGTGGGGGATGCCTCTCATGTGCTCCCATTGCTCCTCCTGCTGGAGTCAAGCAGCATGAGGGAGGCTGCTGGGGATGGAGATGGGCAACACGGCAGTTGGGTGGGAGATGTGTATAAGCAGGGCAAGGGAAAAGAAAGACCCTCAAATATGGGGTTTGACCCAGTCATTGCTTCTAGGGTTGTCTGTTAAGGTTTTTCCCTCAGTTATTGGAGTTGGCAGTTTGTATAGTTTTTAAACAAAAAATGTACTTTCTGTACAAGCTTTATGTGCTGTCAGCTGGAAGAAAAGAAGTAACTGCAATTACCAGGGGAGATACATGCACAGGAGCAGGAATCACAGCAAGAAAGCAGATGGGACCTCCTACACCACTCTTTTCTCCAGTTGTAGTCCCTGACTCCATTTTCCCACATCCTCACATGAGGAAGATCCTGTATTTCTATACTTATTCACTCCCAAGACTACTGATCCTGAGCACTGGATGAGATGAAGATGGTTTGGAAGAGATAGGATGTGATCATTTCATTCAAGATGTTATCATGGACCTTCTGCACATGGAAAGAAAACTGAGGTTTCAAATGCTGACTAAACTGTGGCTTTTCCTAATTTCTTGCTTGCCTTTGTGACCTAAACCTCTTGAAGCATAGAGGGATGTGTGTATGCATATATATGCTACATACATTTTTTTCCCAGCTAATTTGTGTCTGGGTTAACACAGACTTGAGACAGTCTAGTGTGAAAATATACTATAGGTAAAAACGCAGTCAGAAACTGCCATTTTGCTATGGATTGCAAAGCTGAGAGACACCACAAATAGGATAACAAGGAGAGTTTCATGAATCCAGTTGCCCAATAACCTAAGGCAGTTTTTTCAAAGCCTCAGTGGTGGATTCCTGACTCCAGGCTCTCTTGTGGTCAAGGAAGTGTGAGGAGCCACAAACAACAGCGTGTTCTTTGCAGCACCATGCCAGATTTGCAAGTCTTGTAGGATTTGGGTACTTCAGGACCTTAGGTTTTCATTCACTGCAAAAGTAAAGAAAGCACGTGCTGGACTTTTTTGATTTCTTTTTTTTCTGTCTCCTGCACTTCATGCACATCCTCTGGTTTGTACGTGTGTGTCTGAGAATGAAAGAGGAAACTGACAGATTTATCTATTTCACATCACTTTTCAGTAATGTTATTAGATGGAAAATGAAAAAACTGAAACCCCATTAAGCAATAGAATAGCATTTTTAGAAATGGAGGTGGTAGACAGAACTGAAAATAGCTCTGTGAGATGGCACTCATCTGAAATGAACATGAAATTTCTCAACAAATATGGAAAAGAACACAATTATTATATGTAGTTGTGACAGAGGGTGATAGGTGGCTGAATATTCACTTAGAATTTCATTGCAGTGGTTTTCTAGGTAGGTATCTCTCACCACAAGAAGTAATCAATGTCTGAAGCCCTTTCTAATTCTAAAGACAAAAGCTTTTATTTTGGTCACTGTAAGAAAAAGACTTGCCTGTTGAGAAAGAAGGTGTTCAGAAATCACCCCTGGTAAGTGGGAGAGGACTAAAGCACTGTTCCCTCACCACAAAAGCAATTCTTCAGTGTGCTGTGGTGGCTGCTCTTTGAGGCACTGGTGAGGACAAGGTCCCACGGAGCTGGAGAATACCAGAGCTTCCTCTTAGAGTTGGCTCAAACCAAGAAAATCAGGTTAAAAAAAACCCCAACAACTAAAACTCAAAGACCAAAGTGAAAATTCTGTTTCTTTAACAATATCTTCCTAGACGGTAATGCACAACTGAAGTCCTGGTGAGACTAAAGGTAGTTGAATGACATAGAGACTGAAGAGATGCTGTACGCCTTTTGCTGAGGTGATCTTTAATTTGGGTCTCCTTCTACAGAGCCTGGACAAAGACCATCTGTTCTATCATGAATGTGCTTGTCAAGAAGACTGCTCATGTCCATGACTTGTATGTGTAAAGACACAGCTTTGCTTGATTGTCTGTAACAAAAACACCCTCTGAAAATGAACTTTTAGTTGCCTCTTAGCCAGCAAGAGAGGAAAGAACGAAATTGCAGAAACTAGAAGGACTGCCCAGTTTGCTGGGCAAAATCTTTGAAAGATTAATCATGTTTCAGTATTGTTTCAGTCAAAACAGTAAAGATGCAATAGCAATTCAGGTGCATCAATAAATTTTCTAAATTTGTATGGGTGTGAAGATTGTATCTATGGTTTCAAAACCAGCTAGAATCTGCAATGCCTCAGAGGAACTGCCTTGTCAAAGTGATGACTGCTTGTATGGTTGATTATAATCTGAGTCAACACTTCCCCAGGTACAGAGATGAGGGAGACACTATAATTGTCAAAAATTTATGATCTCAAAATTAGTGGTTTAACTCCCCTTTTGCAGCTATTAGCTCCTTTTTTGCAACTCCATTTTTATACTATCTTTCATTTGAGGCAAAATTAATAGGCAACTCTTCCATTTCTTTTTCTGTTCCTCATTGTTACATAGAGACATGAGCCCTGAGGAAAAAGCTATGTGTGATGAGATAACTAAAGACTGTATCATAACTTACCATGCTAGAAGGCAATGTTTTGAAGTTGATTGACATCCCTAATTCTGGCATTTATCAGCTTTTAAGTACTTCATTTTACAACTGTAAAATGTTCTTTCAGGTTGGTTGGATTTTGGTATTTTTTTTCAAATGTAATATACTAGGTCTAAAAAATACCCCCACTCTCCGTTCCCCGTCCATGGTTCATCAGGTTACATCATGCTGTTGCTCAGCTGGGTCAGGGAAAGGACTGGACTCTACTGACGTAGCCTATGTACCAACCAGTACTAAAGCTAAATGAGAGAACAGCAGTGGGAGTAAACAATCATCTTCTACCAGAGCTAGGTAGAGGTGAGAAAACTTCACCAGTAATTTTCACAGACATTTACTGACTTCAAAGGAATAATGAGCAACAGAAATGCTGGGAGTCATCCAGTCTGCAGTGGGCACAAAACCAAGGCTCTTTCCTTCTTCCCCTTCCTCTCTGATTTATCCCAGTCTCTCTCCTACTACTGACACTTTACCTAATCCCATCCTTCTCCCCTAGACAGTCTCTCAACACACAGCAGAAAAATATATGGTGATAAATTATGCATGCGGGCATTTAATGATCTCATGGATGGACAGACTGAAGAATAGCAAGACACACAGACAAATAGATAAAAGCTCCTAAATAGGTGCAGCAGCACAAGCAGACATATGCTTTTCTTTGACCTGCTAAATATTCAATAACAGATTTCCTATTCTCACTGCGTTCAAATACTGCATTTAAAATATTTAGGGACATGTTCTATTAAATTTACAAAACCTAGAGTCAGCACTTGTTCACACACATCAAAGCCCCATATAAACATGGGCACATTTGGCTCCATAGTACAGATGCTGATGACTTTTCTTTCTGTAGAGGTTTTCTTTTTGGTCACTCTTGTGGTGGAGAAGACAATTTTCAAGAAGCACAGTAAGTAAATTCAGTAAGACCTAAGGAAGTGGGTATTGTTGTCTGTTAACTACCATGTTGAGCTTTGAAGTTAGGAGAAGCCACAGTGCTCACCACACCGCCGTAGTCAATTTCTGAGTGGTAATGTCTTCCTCCAGATGTCATTATGCCAACCACTGTAATAATGTGCTCTCTCTCTAGCTTTGAAGGTTTTTTTCCGATCAGTGTCTAGGATTTTATCGGAAGAGTCATGGACATTCAGGAAACAACTGCCAAAAAACTCATTGTGAAATTTTGCAGGATCAGATTACTGTGGTGGAGAAAGGGTGAGTCCAAGACAACTTTAGACAAATCTGTCTAACTCGGTTTATTTGATACAGGTTCTCTGATCGCACAAAGTCTTATTTCCCTGTCAATAAGAAAATATTGCTGCTTAGTAGCAAGACAATTATATGGCTGTATTCCAGCTCAACAGAATGGACCTTGTAGCAAAATCATTTTGTTCCCTTAAGATGGTAATTTTCTAGTTATATGAAGGTACAGAGTAAAAAAAAAAAATATTGTAAGAATGATTCTTTATGAATTATCTTTATGACTAAATGATCATCAACTATTTATTACTCAGATATCATGTACTGACAAGGCATCATGGCTTATGTTCTAATGCTTTTTATCCTTTATTTCTTTAACCTCTTTATCCCTTGAGTAACTGCCTTTCTGTGGAAAGAAAAAGCCTTTCAGGTTTGTTATGGCTGTGAAATGAAAATTAGCTTGGTCAGATTCTTGTTGTCTCAACTAAAATATGATTCAGAGCTATGGTCAAACAGGAAGAGTGTGGGATGACCAGAAACTCAGCTTACGTATTCTATACCAAACTTCAGTGCCTTGATCACGTCATCCTTCTCTTAAAACACTCACATTTGGATTTGCTTATCCAAAATCTCATTGATGAGGTCTTGCATAAGCAGAAAAGAGCCAACATTGGGCTAAAAGCAGTCAGAGGGACCATTCCAATCCTAATGGCTTCTGTGGCCTTGAGATGGTATTAATGAGGCCAGGATTTGCCATGCTATTTCTTGGCCTACAAAAGGATTTCAATATGCAATGTTTGAGAAATATGGGTAAGTGGAGAAAACCGTTCAATGTATGGCTTTGTGAAAATCAGCTATTTGGTCTTTTTGTTCATTTTAGTTGTTTTGTTTGGGGTTTTTTGTTTGTTTGTTTCAGTAATATTTCATGGCCAGTCATTCCTCTAATATATTGATCTTGTACCAACTTTCTCCAGGATAAGAAGTGCTGCATATTGTTAACAGCAATTCGTGTGTAGTCATATGTGTCAGGCAAGGCTTGTATGAAGCCAAAATAAAGAGATTCTCCTTGAACGCAGGTAACCATGGTCTGTACATGGGGACAGAGTGTGGTTTCCAGACTAACTGCCTTCAGGAAACATGTTCTGTCAATCTCTGCGGAAAGAACAATTTTTAATTCAACAGATCTTGGAAATTTGCACCTAAGAACTACCTGAAAGAGATTTTGGTAAATTGATACCTATTGTTAATAACTACAGAAGAACAGAAGAATTCCAGAAACAAGATCAAAACTGATATGCAAGTTTTCAAGGCAGAAAAGTGAGATGATGCAGATAACTAACTAATAAGATAACTAAGGCTAATAAGATAGCTAAGGCTGATATGATTTCAATTCATGGCAAAAGTAAAGGAATGCAGAAAAGTGATTCAATAAGTAAAGGATTTAGAAATAAGCTATAACTGGGGCCACTCAGTAAGTTCAAATTGACCCAATTCTCTTTTGAAACAACATATTTGGTCTATAATATCTTCTAAGATGTGAAATATATAGGCTTTTGTAAGGTCAGTTGACTGTGCTGCCATCCCCCTTCAACCATGAGCATTGCACAGTCTCAACAGCACATATATGAAATAGATTGAGAAATTATTAGCTAATAGAGAAATAGGAACAACATCAACAGGAAATTAGTTTTGAATACTGTGTATCCAGTTGGCTCCTACAGGAATTAGTGGAATGTGTCACGCCATTCAGTACTCTGGAAACAAGAATAAGAATTGCTGCTCACAAAATTTTGATATTACATAAAGTTTTTGAGGTGACTAAATAATAAATGGAGACAGAATCTCAATACTGAGTGGTTTAGATCATTCAGTAACCTCATCCCATTCAAAAAACAGATGGTGTAGCAGATACAGCTCTAGAAACAAGTAGTGCAGACTGTGCACAAGAGCTTCAGACCAGCAACAGGTGCTTTTCTAGAAAATATGAGTTGTTACATGAAAGTTATGCTTTGGCCAGGACAGGGATCATGAAGTAAACTGTAACAGTCTGTTATGTACCGTGGGTAAAATCACCGTATTTCAGAGTTTTCAGTTTTAGACCACAAGGACCAAGTTCACCTGGCCCACAGGTATACACTTAAAATATAGACCTTTGCATAGAAATAGTGACTCTGGAATCTGGACTTAAGAAAGTCAGAGTCATAGAATCATGAAATGGTTTGGGTTGGGAGGAACTTTCAAAGATCATCCAGACCAATCCCCTGTCATGGGCTGGGACATCTTCTACTAGATTCGATTGCTTAAAGCCTCATTCAACCTAATCTTTAACACTTGCAATGATAGACCATCCACAACTTCTCTGGGCAACCTGTTCCAGTGTCTCACCACCCTCCTCATAAAAAAGTTATTCCTTATGTCCACTCTAATCACCATCTTTCAGTTTAAAACCATTGTCCTGTCACTACAGGCACTAGTAAAAGTCTTTTTCCACCTTTTTTATAAGCCCTCTTTATACATTGACAGGTCACAATAAGGTCTCCCTGGAGCCTTCTCTTCTCCTGGCTGAACAAGCAATAGTCAACAAGGAGAAATGCATTTTAAAGTCATGGTATACTTCTTCTAAATACAGATAACAAAAATACCTACATGAAGCAATCCCCAACAGATCCTATTTCTTTGCTTATAGAGGATGCCTGGGGTGATTAACCTAGATGTAGATATTCTCAGTACAGCTTTCTAAAGTTATACAAGATGAATTCCACCTCAAGTGACAACAAAGGAAACCAATTCCCTTGAAGTCACGACACAATAACATATCTCTTACTAAATTATACCTTCAGAACAACGTATATCAGTAATAACTCAATTCACTGCTAAGGAATCTCAATTTTACCTGACAACTTACTTTGGAAGGTAGTCTGAAAAATGATGAAAGGGCCCAGCTTTTAGAAACACTTCTTCCCTATTTCACAGTGCACTTTTTGAATCACAGACTGTAGCCCTCAGGTGAGGTTTACTTAATCAGTAACCACCTTCAAAGTCTCCTATTTCATTTCTACCATGATATTGCAGTTTGCGTGAAATGATGCTTTCGTGGTATTAATGCCATTAGTTTTCTCTTAAAATCCATTCTTCAAAGAGAAATTCCACAATAACATCAATGTATTCCAATTGGTGAAGACTTCAGGGTGTCTTTATCACAAATTTAACCACATCTGTCCTTCAAGTAATGTCCTACTAGCATTTCCAAGGATGAGGAAGGGAGAATGGCAGGCTTGTTCACCCCTACGTGTCTGGCTTGCCTCCCTGACATGACATCATTGTTCATGCCCTACTCCAGCATAATAGAGCAGGTCAGTGGTTATTCCAAGCTTCACCCATTCCAGATTCCACCCTTAACCCTCCAAAATGAGTCTTTTATAGTTAAATGATCCACTTATTAGGTAAAATAAACATGAAAATAATGTCAAATTAAAATAAAACGAAGTAGCATGAAGTTAAATTCAGACTGACACTGAGCAAACAGTCTGGCTGGAATCATTATACCCTTTTGGAAACAGGCACGGATATCAGAGCATGGATCCAATTAGTTTCAACTGGGAAGACCCTTCCTGTTCCTGGCTCCCTGAGCTTAAATCTCACAGTTTAGATGCTAATTTAGAGTTAGGAACAACTCTCCTGTAGTTGCCATCTGCAGGAACTCAAAAAAACCTGCAGACTGTGTTCTGAGGACAAGACAACAAAAGAAAAGTATTGAAAAGTGTATAATTTATCATTTGGAAAGACCTTTAAGACCCTGGATAAATGCTCAACAGGCGCCTATGAAAGCCAAACCCAAGCCAGATTCACCAAGTCCAAGCACTGGCCTTTGTATCTGGAGCCAACAGACAGGCCAATGTGCACAGAAGAAAAGGGAGTGGAAGGGGACATGCAAGGGCTGCTCTGCAACCGCTTAAGAGAAGTGCTAGACCATTCTTTCAGGCTTGCTGTTATCATTTGGGCTCCACAAGAGATTTAGTAAGATGCACTACCAGACCACTGCTATAACCACTCACTGGGTTTCCTGATACTGCCCCTTGCCTCAGTCCAGCAGATAAAAAATTATATGCAAAGTGGTATGAAAGAGCAAGGAAGGAGGATGGAGTAAGCTTTTCGTTTTAGGCAATTTTCTGCCTTTCAGACATAAGCTCCCTTGTTGAAATTGTGGTATCACATTGGGAAAACACAAACCCACAAAATTAACTTGGTGATGCCACTTCAGAACACAGTTGCACACAGTATCCATCACTGGGTAGAGATACTTTAGGTGCCATCCAAGGGGTGACATTTTAATATCCTGACCCAACAGAACTTGGGAACATCTTAGCAGCTACGTGTTGTGAGGCAACCATGAGCATCACAGATCAGATCTTTGCAGTTCTTGATTTTGCATGCAGTGAGAAACAAGAAGAGTGTCAGGATATTTCAAATACTTTGCTTTTATTTATATCTGGGCGGGGAGGGGGGGGAATGGGCATTAAATACTTTTTTCTTTCAATTTCTTTGAAAATTCTCAATATATACAGAGCCACAGTATTTCAGCTGGTACACACGGAATTCTCTATTTGGTGGTAGTTTTCAGCTTGCTCTCTTTGCTTCACCTTAAATCATCAATGCTTATAGGGGTATTATGCATACACTAAATTCCCTTTCAGCCCAAAGAAAACCATACATATATTTTTAATTATCAAGCTGTTGACTTTGAGAATTGGGCAACAGTGATTAAAAAAAAAAAAAAAGCAAACAACAAAGCTGATATCACCATCTCTGCCAAGTGAGGGTGATCCAATCAAAACTTGGCATGATCAAGTGGTATGAATTCTTCCAAGCATTCATCACAATCTTTAAAACAATCCTTCATCCAGGAGGCTGATACAGCATCAGTCATCACTCCAAGGAACCATTAACAAAATAGGTAATAGAAAAGAAAGGGCAAAAGCAAAAAAGCTGTTATTAAAAGTCATGCAAATCAGGCAAGGAATGTCTTAACTTTGTTTTTATTATACTCGCTTCTCAAATATGATAGCCCATGTTGTCTACTTCTGCACGTCATCCCTGTAGGTTGAATATTCTCTGGGTGGGGACATCAATTTTTCTGCAAAACTCCGTACCTCCCAGCAGCATGTCACAGGGCTATGGCCACACATGCACAAAAAGGCCATGTCTACATTATTCTTGAGAAAATAAAAGCAGCAACCTGGAAACTCTGTAGAATTTCTCCTTTACTGCCCCAGGGAGGTTAAAGATCTCAGCTAGCATCTGGTATCTGCAGTCCAAAACCACAAGCACAAAACAAAAAAGTGAAAGTTATCCTTGGCTGAAGAGAGGCTCCTCAGCCTCCACTGCTATGAGGAAAAGACATCCTCGGTGCCAGCCCCACCCTCCCAACATGCCTTTCTGCAAGACCAGCCACCTTCCCAACACACCCTTTAGTGGCAGCTTAGCCCTGTGGTTGATATGGCCACTGCTTCTGACAGAAAAATAGGCATCTACCTACCCACAAACCCCAAGCAGAGCCAGAAGACCCCTGGGTCTGCTCCCAGCACAAAATGAGTACTTGCAGCACCCTTGCTTTCTCCAAGACACACTTCCTCTGCCCCACCAGTCTGTCATGATGGTCCAGCTTTGGCACAATCCACTGTGATCCACCTGTCCACTCTCCAGTCTTCAAGGACCAAACTACCCATTACCAAAAAGATATTGTGGGAACACAGTCATCATGTTGGAGTATTTCTTCTTTGGAAAGGTTGACAGTAAACCAACAGCAAATGTCCACCTATGTACCAAAAGAAAAGGTTTTGTGGGTTTATGCACATAAATATCTCATTTACTTTACTAGGAAAGAGAGATGGCTGGGATGAGCTACGGACACCAGAACTATCACTGCTGATGGCTAGACTGTTACATCCAAGACTGCCCCCTGAGTCAGGTTCGATCCACTTATACCTTCAAAACCAGAAAGTGGGGCACAGAACTAGAGACCAGTTGCTGCTTTAGGACATTTCTGCTCCATTCACTACCCCTTTTATCTGAATGAAATCTGCAGGGCTTGACCCCTTGAAATTTCATAGGAGTAACTACTTGTTCTCCTACATGGTCCATATCTTTCAACCGAGTCCACACATTGCAAATACAGCTGGGAAGCAAACTGAGGGACTGGTGTCCCTCACCAGTCTGGATCAAGGTGATCCAGTGTGATCGTTTACTATTTGTTCTCTTTGGAACTACAAATCTTCCTGTGATTCTATTTTTTTCACTCTTAAGAAATATAGAAGAGAGGCTGCAAAGGGCACTCAGCTTTTACAAGCACATAAGAGCATGTAGGGTTGTTTGTAAGTTGATAGGCCTGGGGGAGTGGTGTGTAACAGATAAAGTATCAGAGGGTACTGGTAGCTCACCTAGTGCTGGCTCCCAAATCCATCTCTCCACAACTTTCAGACAACACTTTGGACTCACCAACTGTGAAATAATAAATCCTCGGAGAAAACTGAAAAACTGAGAGAAAGTATTTGTTAATTGCAATCCAGGGCCTCCATCTTAATACATTTCAGATTAGAAACCTGGGAATATTGTATTCAGGATCTTAGCACAAGATTAAAATCCTACCCAAAGGAGGTTGTTAAACAGAAGGCATTTAGGAAGGAAACAACTGATGATTGAAGGCATTGACTTCATAGTCATGATGGATGGTCTAAGGGCACTCATCCTAGGAGATGTAGCCTATCTCCTGTCAACCTAGAGGTACATGTTCATATAAGCAAATCACCATGCCTCTGCATGATCCTTCTCCTCTGTTTTTATCCCACAACAACATTGAAGCAACTTCGGAGTTAGCTTCATTGTTTTCATCACAAATATCATCACTTGCTATTTTTTACAGTATGGTATTTCATCTATTTTAGTACTAAGAATGTCTTATAATTAAGCACATAAGACCTATTTTCAGTGTCAAGATATCACAACCTTGTTGAGCAGACATTACAGAAGTAGATGGTAGTGCTCTCATTAACATCACCAACATCAAAGACTAATAAGAAATGGTTCTAGAAACACCATTTGAAGAAACCCCTGAAGAAAAAAATTGCTTATCTGATCTCAGTAATGCATTATCATAGTTTGCCTGGGTGCAAGGCAAAAGGCACAAATCACGGTAACTCCTGATGTTCGCTTTGCAACAAGAGTTTGTGGCCACCCTGGCTCCTCGAATTTTATAAACAGTGCAGTCTCAGCACACCAGCTACTGTTTTGTATATCAAATTGTTGGGGAGGTGGTATCAATAAACAACTGCACAGTCAAATTAGTACTGTTTACTGTCAAATTAACAAAGAAAGTGATACTTGCTGCTCTTTGTTTATAACTCTGCACAGTTGGCCCTGGCACCAGAAAGACTAAATGAAAACGGACAGCTCCAAATGGTAGATGCTCTCCTAGATCAAAGAGAAGGGAAATTTTGTTTGTCTTATAAAATAAACAGTATCTTTTCAGGTTCATGTGCTCAGAATAACAGCTATTCAGCTGCACCAGCTGTTTTTTATTTCATTGCTAATTGTATGTCTCATTCCTCAACCAACTCGCAGGTCATTGTTTGCTTGCTGATGTTCACTCAGGGAAAGGGAATGGGGAGCTCAGCACACGTGTGTGTGCATGAGGTAGAAGAGTGGGGAGATCTTTAAATTCCTGGATAAAAATTGTGCGCATTTGTAGGCCATAGAAGATAATGTCCTGGTGTTTCAGCATGCTCCCCGAGCTTTGCTGTTGGAGAGATGGCATAGAAGTGATGCCAAATGCTAGCAACAGCTATATGATACTGTGCCCACACTAAGGGTATTTTACCCCCAAAAATGTCTCCAAAATCTACAAAAAGTGTTCAAGTCTAAAGGAGTCATCTGAGCTTTTCAGTCAAAATATAAATTTTGAGCAGAACTGAACCACTGCTTTTATTAAAATGTCTACTGTAATAAGGAAAACAATTTATTCCAACTGAGCTTCATTTTTAGGTGTGGTCTAGGTTATTTGCATTGGGAAACTGTTATCTCTGCACACTGTGCTTCTTGTCATTCACTCACTCTTCTTACTTTTCTTTTCTTTCCATTTATTAAAATTTCTTTTACAATCACTCATTTTCTAAAATCTCATGCACTCAGAAATATAGAAAGGCTGTGAATATAGAACAATAACAACAGATTGGTCACACAAAGTGTTCACAGCCTTTGCTTATGATGGATTTTCCCCTAATTTTACATGTTCTGCTTTACTGCCACTTCAAGACAGGTTTTTGCAAGATGCTTGATGTTGGTGTATCTTTCTCCTTGAATCTGTTAATAATTTTACAATGTATTTACAAGAGTATAGATAGGAAAGCTGTGTGGACAGCTTTCTAGAGCTAAATTTCTTATCAGATAAAATGAAAAAAAATGGAGAAAGTAAATACACAGACTTTCATAGTTCATTTTGCATCCTTTGTTAAATGCTCAGAAACTATGTGAATGAGGGTGGTAAAAATCCTTGGATACATTAAAACCAAAAGTCAGCTCTTCTCTGTCTCCAGTTAAAAGGCTTTTGTGGTCACAGCATGTTGATAAGAACTTTGAAATGTTATAAATAGGTAGATATGATCTGTGAAAAATGCATTTGAGGTCATTCTAACTCATCCATCACAAGAAACTCCCTGCAGGCAAATTTTGCACATTACATGAAGTTTGATTATAACAGTGAAAGTTGGCAATTTCTCTAGAGTGTCCTGGTAGTTTACAGATCAGTATTACAGTTGGGAATGTTAGACATGGAGTTTGGGTTGAAGCATGCCCAAAGTACTTTCAGGACACGTTTACATGTGTGCTGGGCATCCAAATCCCAGGTTTAATCAGTGGAGGTTTAATCCCAACAGTCAGTGACATTAAGACTGAGGTTCCTCTTGCTGTAGACACCTACATCTGGTCAGATGATCTTCACCTGAGGTTCCACTAACTGTACCAGTTAGATTTTAACTACTATGGGAGTCGAGACAAGTAGTTCACAGGTTATATACATCTATATACATCTATAAGCACCTGAGGTTATGAATTAAGGTGATACCTAAGGTATTTGCCAAGGTTCTCTGTATAAATCATGGAGAGGAGTGGGAATTCTCACAGTATTCCTTAATCTACCCTAGGAAACAACTGTAAAAAAATGGGAAGAAGAAAGAAAGAAAGAAAGAAAGAAAGAAAGAAAGAAAGAAAGAAAGAAAGAAAGAAAGAAAGAAAGAAAGAA
>JANHFX010019610.1:128407-157157 GCA_027560015.1 Chloroceryle amazona
ATTTTAAAAGAACAAATCCTATTTGCTATAAAGCAAGATATCTGGATGTTTACTGACATAATTCTGATCCAAAAGCCTGTGTAATATTGTTCCTTCAGTATGACACTTCACAAGTGACGAAAATTCAGAGATAAGTGAAGTTATTTCTAAACTCTTATGAACTTTTGCAGGCTGAGGAAAATAACAGAATAACACAACAGCAAAAGATACCCAAGTAACATTCAACATAGCTCTGCTAAATCTTAAGCATGGTCGTTAATTTATTTAAATCTACCAGCATTTCTGTTGTGTGATGCCAGCTAATGTGGGGCAACTCTAAAGCCAAAGAGGGTAAAGGAAAGAACTTTTTGCAAATCTGTGCCAGACCCTTTCAAAAGCCAATTAAGAATGTAGCAGAAGTGATCAAAGGCAAAAGAGCCTGCCAGGCTTTATTTACTCTCTACCCTCTGTCTGTTCAGGATTGATGTTTTTTATATTTTTATTTCTTTTTTCAAAACAATAGTTTAGACAAATGTGTCTAGACTGATGGTAGAGCAAATGTGACATTAATTATGGATTCCTACACAGTGGCTCAGTGTATGTGGGCAGCTGCCAGTTCCCAGGGAAACAAAAATTGCCAGGCTGCCAAACTGGAAATAGCTGCTCATCTTGCCATTGTCACATCTCTGAGTGTCACTGGTATCATATGCTTCAGAAGATGTTGCTTACACACTGAAATGGACAATTGTAGGATAGCAGCACTGGAAAGGTGAATTTTCAGCAAAAGGTGTTAATGGAGAGTAGCCTACAAGGATCTTTGTTTTCACAGCTCTTTAGGAGGCACTTCAGATCCAGTCACATGCCAGGTGACAGTTAATTTGGATTGAAGAGAGTTTTTTGCAGACGTGGTGAGGTTGTGTCTGCACCCCAATCTAGCCTGCACAGTGTTAACCCTCAGACTGGTCCCACAGGGCTCATTTGCTCAGGCTTGTCCACATGACAGCAGGTACCCAGAAAACAGGCAATACTGCAGATCTTCTACAACAGTGCTACATCTTCCTTGCTTGGAACATCTTCCAACCTGAGACTTCTGTGTTATTCTGGTTCCATTACATTGGTGACTCTGAATAAATGTGTTATTAGCTAATAAACTAATGCTCTTCCCATCTCCAGCTGATATTCCTTCCAGCTGATATTCCTGCAAAAAATCCCATTATTAATTCCGAAGTGAAATCCTTACATTTTGTACTGTTGAATATCATCCTATTTCTGCTTTTGTCATCCTCAGAACATCAGCTGGCCCTGCACAATACCCTAGTCTTTCTCTTTGTGTTGTCAGCAAATCTCAACACCATTTTGTGCTAAATAATATTAAATATGATCATTCTTAAGAAAAGGTTAATGACAAGCATCATTCTTGGGGAAAAAGTGATCTAATAGCCTCCTTCCAACCCAATACATAACTTCTTTTGTTCACATGCATTTTTGCTTTCTATTTAGATGATTATTTACACATCTTCCAGCTGATTCATATTTGATCACTGATGGGCTACCACCCATATTTTGGTATCTTCTGGAGCTTTTGGAGAGCAGAGCAATATGTAAATACACTATAACAACAGAGTAATGTCACTTAGTGTAGAACATACTGATGACCATACCCTTCTCGGTTTATACATGAAAGTCTGTATTGTGCTAGTGTCTCAGACTGGTTTGTCAGCTTCTGCACATGTTTACAGGTAATGTCTTTAGCAAGAGAAGTATTTTTTAATACTTGGGCCCATGGCTGAACCTAAAATAATTCTTATTTTACATTTACCAGGGAAAAAAAAAAGAAGAGAAAGTGGGCAAAATGCTTTTGTCTTTTAATAAAGACTCAGCTATATAATTTTTTGAACTTGCCACTGACAAAACCCATTATTGGTTTGTCCATATTAAAAACTTCCTGGCTTTATTTTTAATTAAAAATAGCTCTGACTGGCAGAAGTGCAGAAGGCTGTAACCTTCTGGTTATCCACAAAACTTGAACAACAAGGGCAACAGGGCAACCTCTCCTCACCCTGCCTCTTAGCGCTGTCTCTGTTCTCCCAGAGGGGCTAACTCTTCCCACTCAGTCTAGGGCTGTTTTGCTGAGTCTAACACCAAAACTGTGGAGCTGAATTTCCTGTAGGGATGCCAGGGACAAAACCAGAGTCAATGTGTAGCCACAAAAAATCCCTTAAAACTTAAGACTCAGAAAAATGACTCAGAGTGGCTGAGGAAGCCAATTCCTACAGATAACTACTCTCTGTAGCATTCATGCTAGGGTGAAAGAGGTGGGTGAAAACTCCTGCCCTGTTATTAAAAAAGCAATTTCCCTGAATTCTCCCTGAACTGAAGTCTCCACTGCCTTGAGTGATCTGCTGGTGAAAGTGCAGCAGTCAGCTCCACTGGTGCCAGAACCACCAGTGCTAGGCATTGCTAGAACACTGAGCATTAGGCAATGCATGTCCCGAAATTTTTACTTCTCCACTTCTTTGAGGGGTGTGAATATTGAACTGCTGAGAGTAGAGTTGGTGGGAATGGACTGTACCCTAACCTGCTGTGCCTGATCCATCAAGGATCGAGACAAATTGTTATGGCATATATATAGATAGCTTTAAAGCTCCATTTAATGGCCAAGAGACAACAAGCACATTTGCATGTAGTGTGGCTATGTCTTCCTGAGCTGAAGGAATGATTCAGGAATGTTTTGACTTTTTCACTGGTGTAAGTGGACAAGGCAGGTAGAAAGAGCTGGAAAAAAATAGGGCTTCAAGAGACATGCCAGAAGGAAAGTCATCTCCTTTTGGTCCGTATCACCTCCACCTAACAGCTACCGGCCAATGAAATTTCTTCCTTTTCAGCTCCATTGCATCCTCATGTATGAACTGATGCTGCTGGTGTTTGCATGAAGACACCAGACTGTGAGTAGAAGAGCATTCTAGGGTCCCCCAACAGAAAGGGAGGATGGGCAGCTGGGAACAATCACGCCTGGACCCATCACTGACAATTCCACCAGCGCTGCTTATCAAACTTCTGGTTCCCCATGTTGCCCCCTTTTTCATGTGCCTTGGCTTTCAAGACAGAACATGTTTCTTCAAATCATTCCCTGCTACCAGAGATAAGACTACTGAAAATAGGCATTTTTCCTAGTTTTTTTTCATAATTGGAGTTTTGGAGTAGAAAATCCCTTCAAATAAATAGGATGCAACCTCAGAATAGGTTTTTTGTATTGTACTAAGACTCGATTTCTTCATGTGGGCTAGTCTGAGGCTGTTGCAATGAATTATATGTTCTGAGCATCCAAGGATTTTGAATGCTCGCTGCCAAATGCCAGGAGTTACTATTAATAGTAAGCTTTTGACTACTCCCTGCCCCATAAATGACTGTTTCTGATACAGAAAGGGCTCATATTTGGCATGAGCAACATATGCAAGACCGCACATTCATGAAATGCACGTGTTCCAGATGAAAATGTGGGCCAAGATACAACAGAGAAGAGGTGGGGGGGATAGGAATGTTTTACAGGCCATGAGAGGAAAGAAAGAGGCAATACACAACAAAATGAACCTGCTGAATGGGGAGTCCAGGTGAGGAATGTCTGTAAGGTTGTATGCAGGATCTTACCAGTGTCACTGGTCATTCATGGCCCAGGCTCAAGTCCCACTGAGACCCTTGAAAATCCTTCCCACTACCCTTTGTGGTGTTGGGTCCCTCGTTCCTCTCCTTCTATCCCAGTCTTGTATCTCTTGCCCCAAGCCATCTTCATCGACACTTTGATGAGCTTATTCAGCTCATTAAAGTAACAAATGATGTATCCAACCAAACCACAAAGTGTGGAAGCACACCATTTCCTACCATTTTATAGAGGTGACTCAGTTCACGTAGGGGTCAACACACAGTAGAGCCAGACCAATGAATGGCAGCCTGCAGGACCCTGGTTCTCAGCTGTCCAATGAATTTCCATCCTGACACCTTCCAGAAATCTGCCACTCATTGTTTTCTGCCCAGAATTTGAACCAGGTGACCCTTGAGGTCCCTTCCAACCCAGTGTTTTGTATGGTTCTATGAAAAGTGAGCAGCTGCATCCAAACTGCTACTACTGGGAGTAGTTCCTGCTCCCTGCAGCCTCCCAACTCACAACTGGGCCCTGCTGGGATCAGACCAGAAGCATGCTAGGGAAATTCAGGCCATTTTTAACAGCAGAGAAAACCAAGGGGCTACACCAGAAAATGCTTCTTGGCACTGTTTACTCTATCAACATAGGTGAAGACATGGTGTCTCTAGTCAAAAGAACCCCAAAAGCAGGAGCAGAATAAAGACATGGATCAACTGATGTGGTCAAACCCATTCTTGCTCTCCCAAGACACTGTGTTCTCCACCCCTCTGTTCACTTTTTGTTTTCAGAGCTCTTCTAACAAGATGCCTTGAGTCAACAAGGTATTTGCTTACTCATTGATTCTAAATTTATCCCAGGGCTGAATAACCAGTCTTTTATTGATTTCCCTCCTTTCTTGAGAGTTTTGTTCCTTCCCTCTCTCCCTTCTTTACTATCTCAGATGACAATCCTGTCATATAAACACTTCCCAAACACTCCCAGCATGTGGACCTCAATTTGTCATTTCTTCAGAACAGGGCTCAGGACTCAATTTTAATGCATATTTAGGGAGCGGAGGCAGGAGAGAGGAGGGGAAATGTACAGAGTGTATTTTATTTTTTTTTTCACTAGAACAAATCCAGATTGATTCCAGTTGTGCTGATGAAAGGGAAATTTGTCTTTCTGCTGCTCAGCAGGGATCCTGTAGGCTACAGAATATTCCCCTCCTTGGTTATAGAGCAACACAACCTTATGGCAGAAAGGATTCTCTCTTCAAAGCCCTTTTCTGGCTCAGCCCTGATTTGCAGAGATGTCAATAATAGTTTTTCTCCTGGCTCCAGTGGGGGATGTCTGTGACTCTGGCCTGATTTGCTTCCTACTAATCACATTTTGCTGGCAGCTACCTCTACAGTTGGAAAGATGAATGTGGTCTCAGTTATTTATCTCCTAATCTCCTTATCTAGGTGATCCTGCTCTGGAAGGGGAGTTGGACTAGATGGTCTTTTGACATCCCTTGCAACCCCAAACATTCTGTGATTCTGTGTAATCGCTGACCTATGGCACTGTAACGAGAGGAGCCCTTCTAGGTCTGGAGTAGAATTTGTCCCTTTCGGAGGGGTGGGTCAGTGAATGTAACCACAGCTAATTTGGGGGGCAGGTTATAGCAGTTGCTTGTTGCCCAATCCAGCAAAGTATGTAAACCCAGTGCTTCCTTTCAGGACCCCATAGTCCCATTTGTCTCCACATGAGATTATTCTTGCTTGACTTCACCCATCACAGAGCTAAATACATAGTCTGAGATGGTCGGCTGGAAATGGAGGTGGTTCCTCCCATACTAAGAGATGGGTCTACAACCAGCAAGGAAAACAGCTTTGTGGTGGTGCTCCACTCACATCACTGATGGCAAAGACACCTTGGCCTGAGGTAGCCAATGTAAGAAGAGGACAAGCCCACCTGAAAGGTTCAGTTTCAGTCCCTGACTTAGCAGGGTCACACCAAGGTGCGCTGGGCTCCGCAGAGACAACACAGAGACCTCGTTCATACGGCAGTTCCTGAAGTTCCCTCTGCATCACCTCAGCTGATCCTCATGGGTCAGAGTAACATAAATAAATCAGCAGAGCTGTGATTCGCAGCAGCCAGGGTTTTAAGAGAGTTTGACATCTTTGTGAGGGAAGCTTTTTGCAGAGTGTGGTACCAATGCCCTGTGGAAGATATCCAGTGCTGCTCATATCATTCATTGGAAAATCTGTCCCAGCCTGTAGACACTGAATGGGAAGAAATCCAGCTCCTGACTCTTCAGAAAACCTGGCCCTTACATTGCAAACTGCTTCTTGTTTATCTTGTCCACAGCTGTCACCTATTGCAGTCCTACAAGGAGTTACAAGAAATTCAGAGTTAGAAAATAGTAAATAAAGACATATATAGAATTGCAGAATCACTATGAAGGGAAAAGACCTTTAAGATCATCAAGTCCAACCATTATCTAACCCTATCAGGGCCACTATTACACTATATGGTTGGTTTTAAATACATCCAGGGGTGGTGATTCACCCACTTCCCTGGGCACCCTGTTCCAATCCTTGATAAGCCTTTCAGAGTAGAAAGAGGTTTTTCCTAATATCCAACCTAAACTTCCCGTGGAGCAACTTGATGCCATTTCCTCTTGTGTGACCTGTGAGAAGAGACCAACAAAGAGGTCTGCACAGAGAGTGCCAGCAGGCCTGAGTTACAGAGCTCATCTTCACAGGTACTGCAGACATGGCATGAATTTGTAGCTCTCTGGGACCCAATACCTGCTATTCACAAAGGTGGTGCAACCACTTGTTTTCCCCAGCCACACCATGTGTGTAACCTACATGCTCAGGAGGTTTGTACTAGAAGCTGCACTCGCTCCTGGTTTGTACAACTCCAAGCTGTCCTCCTCTAAGAAGCCACACAACTCTTCATGATGCTCCTGACTCAGTGATGGCAAACACCAGGAAGGAGTTGACCACCCGGGTAACACCAGCAAGCCATGGCTCAGATGGAGAGGCAGCTGGAGAAAACCAGCTTCCAGGAGGGGTTGAACTCACAAAGTCAGATGTCTGCTCTGAACTGGGACCTTGGTTTCTCTCTGCCTAGAGAGCATGTGGGCATGTACCACAATTCAGTGACTGAACAGATGCTTAAAATACGGAGAAAATGCTTTGAAAATGTCATATCCTCTACTGCCTTTGGTGCCCACAACTATGTTTGTGCAAATATATCGGGGGTATCAAGAATTTTATAATGATACTCCCTCACCCATGGTTCCAGTTAAAACCACCGTAATAAACAAAACATACAGAGCACATCACTGGCACCAGAGACTATAATTTTCTCTGAACAGAAATATTACCAAAAAAAAAAAAAAAAGAAAAAAAAAAAGTAGAAGAAAAAAGAAAAAAAGGCAGGATTTCATCCAATTTAGGAAGAAATCTATGCAGATCTTTCCTTTCATTAAACTTCTCAACTATTATTAAAGGAAAGTCAGTAGCCAAAAATTCTTCAATGATGACATTGAATCATTTGATGATAGAGTGTTTTGGGAAAGGATACAGATGCAGATCACTGGTAAAAACCTTGAGTCCCAGGAAGAATAATTTTTCAAATGTCACAATACTTTCCCTTTTGCTGGGGAATACTTTTAACCCTCTCTTTCAAGCGAGCTCTACATTTTTACTTAAACACTTTGGTTTTGCAGCTATGAGGAAAAGAATATAAGGTGCCTTTGCATCTAAAGATGCAGAAGATCTTGACCCATGGCAAAGAGACGGCAAGTACCATTCTAAAAAATCTTGGTACAGCAAAAAATGAAACATGCAATGTTCAAGCATACTAGAGGCAAAGATTTTCACTTTCTTATTTTCCTGCTTAAGACATCTCATAAAACCACATGGAAAACATGGGCTACATAGTGAGCAGTTCATTGCTGCATAACTCCTCATTATTCCACTTTGTATTGTCTACATGTCTTTATGTTTCAGATATGCATAATGATTTATTTTGCACTACTTTTCAGTGTCTGACTTCAAAGAAGAACTGACTTTTAAAGGTGCTGATCAGTGTTGTTCAGAGGATGGAGATATGTGAAGGTGCTTCTCTTCCTGTGTCACCCCCACCCAGCAACATCAACTTTCTCCTTATCTTGGCTTCTTTTTTTTTTTTTTTTTAATCAGTCATTCCCTCTTTAAATTTGGTGGAAATGCTCCCATTCAGTAAACCAAATGAAAGTAAGCTGTGTCTTCAAGCACATGCTAAACTCTATCCCAGATCAACAGACCATATAATCCCCTTGACTTCAAGCATGGAGTTAAGCCTAAGTATGTGACCGTGCATTTTTTCAAGCAGGAGACAAAGAAACAAAAGATGCCATCCAAGCTGCATCTGGACAGCTTTGAGCACCAACAAAAAGAAGCCAGGGGTTGCTTGCATCCACCCCTCTGAGATCAAGGTAGAGATCATGTATTTCCTCCTCATCATTTATATTTCCACAGTAGTAACTTGTGTGTCCCCTGTATTATGTGCCATGGTGTCATCGCACACAGAAATGATGATGTTCACCAAGCCCACGGGTCAGAGGGCAGCACATGAGTAAAGCAAACAGGAAGAACACAAGATGACAACCATGCTCAGTCCAGAAGGCTCTTGCAGGGCACTGATGATAACTTTCTGATTCAGGTGGTAGAAGAGCCAACAAGAAGAGGTGTGCTGCTGGAGCTTATATTGAACAAAGAAGGTCTGGTCAGGGATGTGAAGGTTGGAGGCAGCCTTGGTGGTAGTGATCATGACATGTTAGAGTTTAGTATCACAGGAGGAAGAAGCAGGGCAATAAGTAAGATTGCAACCCTGGATTTCAGGAGGGCTAAGTTTGTCCTCTTCAAAGACCTACTTGGAGGAATCCCTTGAGCTAAGACTCTAGAAGGTAGGGGGGCCCAAGAGAGCTGGTTGATATTCAAACATTACTTCCTCCAAGCTCAAGACAGGTGCAATCCTCAAGTAGAGGAGGCAGGAGACCAGCATGGATGATCAAGGAGCTGCTGAAAAAAACTCATGTAGAAGAAAAAAGTTCACATTATGTGGAAAAAGGGACTGGTCTCTTGGGAGAATTATAGGAATGCTGTCAGGGTTTGTAGGGATGCAACAAGGAAGGCCTAGGCCCTTTTGGAAATAACTCTGGCAAAGAAAGTAAAGAAGAACAATAAGGGCTCCTTCAAACACATCAATGGTAAAAGGAAGACTAGGGAAAATATGGGCCCACAAATAATGATGTGGGAGACCTGGTGACAGAGGATGTAAAGAAGGTGGCATTACTGAATGCCTTCCTTGCTTCAGTCTTCACTGCTAAGACCAGCTCTCAGGAAACCCTGGAAGTAAGAGTGAAGCCTAGAGGGAGGAAGACTCTCCACTGTTCCATGAGGATTGGGTTAGAAATCACTTGGGTAAACTGAACACACACAAATCCATGGGCCTCGATGGGCTGCACCCACAAGCATTGAGGGAGCTGGCTGATGTTGCTAAAGCACTCTCCAACATTTTGGAAAGATGACGGAGAACGGGAGAGGTTCTTGAAAACTGGAAGAAAGCCAGTGTCACTTCGGCATTCAAAGAGGGCAAGAAGGAAAACTCTGGTAATACAGACCAGTCAGCCTTACCTCCATCCTGGGAAAGGTGATGGAGCAGCTCATTCTGGAGACCATATCTCAGCACATGGAAGAAAAGAAGGTTATTGAGAGTAACCAGTATGAATCTACTAAAGGGAAGTCTGATAGCCTTCTATGATGGTGTGACTGAATAGGTAGATGCAGGCAGAGCAGGAAATGTTGTCTACCTTGACTTCAGCAAGGCTTTTGACACTGTTCCCATAACATCTTCATGGGTAAGCTCAGGAAGTGTGGGTGAGAAGAGGGGACAGTGAGATGGGTTGCGAACTGGCTGAACAATAGAGCTCAGATGGTTGTGATCAGTGGCACAGAGTCCAGTTGGAGACCCATAGCTAGTGGTGTTCCCTAGGGGTCAGTTCAGGGTCCAGTTTAATTCAACATCTTCACCAGTGAGCTGGATGAAGGCACAGAGTATACCCTCAGCAAATTTTCTGATGATACAAAACTGGGACAAGTTGCTGATACACTGGAAGGCTTTTGCTGCCATCCAGCGAGATCTGGACAGACTGGAGAGATGGGCAAAGGCAAACCTAATGAAGTTCAACAAGGTTAAGTGTAGAGTCCTACACCTGGAGAGGAACAACACCATGTACCAGTATGAGTTAGGGGTAGAACCACTGCAAAGCGGCTCCACGGAGAAGGCCCCTGGACTCCTGGTGGACAATAAATTATCCATGGGACTGCAAAGGGCCCTTGTGACCAGGAAGGCCAATGGTATCCTGGGGTGCATAAAGAAGAGTGGCCAGTAGGTCGAGGGAGGTTCTCCTCTTCCTCTGCACCAGTGAGACACCATCTGGAGTATTTTGTTTGGTTCTGGTCTCCCCAGTCAAGAGAGATGGGGAAATGCTAGAGGGATTCCAATGGAGGCTACAAAGATGATGAAGGGACTGGAACATCCTTCTTCTGAGGCTGAGAGCCCTGGGGCTGTTCAGTCTGGAGAAGAGAAGACTGAGAGGGGATCTTATGAATGTTTACAAGTCTCTGAAGGGTGGGTGTGCAGTAGAACGGGCCAGTCTCTTTTCAGTGTTTCCCTGTGATAGGACGAGAGGTGATGGTAGCAAGGGGAAACACAGGAAGTTCCACCTCAAGGACAGGAGAAAAAAGGGTTTGACAGGACAAGGCACAACAGGCACAAACTGGGACCCAGGAGGTTCCATCTTAAGTGGAGGAATAACTGCTTTACTGTGAGGGTGAGGAAGCCTGAAACAGGCTGCTCAGAGAGGTTTTGGAGCCTCCTTCTCTGGAGACTCTCAAGACCTGCCTGGATCTGTTCCTGTGTGGCCTGCCCTGGGTGATCCTGGTCTGGCAGAGGGGTTGGACTCCATGATCTCTCTTTCAACCCCTACCATTCTGTCATTCTATGGTTCTATGATTGTTAGCCAGAAATAACCTGTTTTGGTACACTGGAAGGAAAAATTCCTTTTGAGCTGCCATCATGCTTTAAAATGTAATTTCATTTACAAATACTGGCTTTAGATAAGATATTTAACTTTGGTATCCTGGTTAGTAAATGAAGATTACTTGTTTTGGTGGAGATTTGACCGTGTGTCCAAACCAGTAATCTTTAGTTGGAAAGTTTTGACAAGATTACTTTTTTTTTTTATGAGAATTTCCTTTTGACAGAAAAGTGTTTTTCATTTGGGATAGACATTGCTCAGAAGTGCCACTGAAGAGTCACACACAGAAGATCTATGAGCTGTAAAGACAATTTTTCCAAAATTGATGATAAAAATGAGCTGTACCCCTGGTCACCAGTACTTAGGGTACCAGCTGTATCCAGTCACCATTGCAGAAAGAGATTGACAGGGAAGTCTCTACATACGAGGAGCCACCCTTGTGGCTCTCAGGCTACTCCTGAGAGTAAACATCAGGATTTCACTGGCCTCACATGAGTGGATAAAGGCAGGAAAACGGAGGAGATCTGTAATGTCCATTCGTTTGGTTGCTATAATGGTGGTGACAATGAGGAGATAAGGGTTCCTTGATCAGTATTATTTACAAATTGCGTTCTTTAGCCCTGATGTTGAGTATGGTGGGCCTCACACCTCTATGTGAGGTGGAAGGTCAAGAGCTAACATGGAGCATAGCACACATAGATGTGGCAAACAGAACGGGAAGGAGGACAGGGCAATGTGATTGTCCTGATTATTCAGTGGCTGGTGTCTTAGACAGTGCCAGAGATAAGTGAAGACAGGGACACTTGAAGACTCATGAGTTTTTCAAAGCACAGTCTGGCTATACTTTTCTGTAGAACCAGCAGATGGCAAAAAGGACCTAAGGAAACACCATTATTTCTTTGTACTGGCTTTCTCTCCCTAACCCACTGTCCCTAGATTTCTCTTGCAACTCACCACCATCCTTTTCCTCTCCCTTTCCATGGAGAAGAAAACCCTCCTCCAAGCCCCTCTTTATGGTAGGAATGGGAAGGCACTGATGATCCTGGGCTTTGTACACTGATGTCCAGGAGATAAGGGTTGAACTATTAACCTGGACATCCGAATGATGAGTGAACATCTCTGGACAATTCTCTCTCTGAAAATGGAGGCTCTAGTAACACATCTTTATCCCATTTGGATTGCAAATGCATGGCAGTAGCACAGTCACTTCAAGAACTTATATAATTATTACCTATTCATTATTCATCACCATCCTTGTGCCACCCTACAGTTTTTCCAAAGGAAAGGATTAACCAAGTGCTTTGCCATCACCTTCTCTTAGACCCTGGGAGGCTTGCCCACAGACATCCTCACTGCTCATTCAAACTACTCCAGATAAACACGGTCATTAACTTAAAGAGTTCTCAGGCAGCCCCTTGCCCATGGAGAGAGTTGTAAAGGTTGTAGCAAACACCTGGAACAAGGACATTTTCTTCGTAGTCTTAGTAATTTGCTTAGCAAACCATCATCCATGGCATTAGTCAGAGTACCCAGGTGCTATGCAGATAAAACAACTCTGGGCAGAGCAGGGAGGATTTGTGAAAGAGGATCTCAGCCTTGTGCACTGCTTGCAGTGGTTTGGGGCCACCACGGTCCCACTTTGCCACTGTGCCCTCTGGCTACTAAAAGGTGTAGCAAATTTAACTCAGGTTGTGTCTCTCCCTGAAAAGTGAATGGTAAGAGCACATTAAAATGTGATTTGTTGAACGGCAACCAACAGAACAAAACTGCCCAGACAGTTGCTTTTCCCAAACGTTCCCTTTCTGACAGGCAGCTGGAACTGATAAAGCTGTAATTGCCCCTTCCACTTCAGAGAGCATCGTGGGGAGGGGTGCACAGAAAGCAGCCTCTGTCCTACTTGGTGGACACAAGAGTCTCATGCAAAGCAGATCTCTGTGTGGAAATGGTGCAAGGACATAGATAAAACTATTGAGTTTAGGTTTGGTTTTTTTTTGATCAGCAGATATCACATCACCTAAATCCCTTGGTCCCTCTGCAGCTTCTCAGTCCTGGATCCTTCTGGTTCTCTCTGTAGGGCCCTGGTTCAGGGGAAGAATGCAGAGCCATGTTGCTCCTCCGTGCCTAGCACAGATGCTCAGCAGCCAGTGTTTTGGATGCCAGAGAAGACCCAAAATCAGGCTGGTTTTGTAGGAAACAATGGCATTGTTGCCACTGGAACAAATATCCTGGTGGCCCATTTGTGTTTATCTGGTATTTCCATTCTCTGCTGATTAACCCAGCCAAGCGAGGTCTTCATGTGGTAATTACAGCACAGCTCATTTGTGTGTGTTTTACAATGGTGTTGATATAATCCCACTAGAGGACCCCAAGCATGTGCAAGGAGTTCCCACCAGAAATCTAAATAACGCCCCAGCACTGCTGACAGCTTAATAACATGACAAAGTTCAGTCTCGCTGGATGTCAGGGACAGGAATGTGGCTCAGGCTGCTCTGACCTGGAGCTTTCAAAATACTGTGCAGTTGAGGCTAAGCGCTTGACAAATAATCTTTTCTTTGCCTGCTCGAATCCATCAGACATTACCAGGTGCCATGGAGAGGCCACATGCCACTGTTAAAATGTTAAATTGAGTGGCATGGCCATCGAAAGCTCTGGGGAGGGACATTTATCTTTATTATTATTGTTATTAATAATGCAGATATTTCTGTGTGTTGCATTCCAAGGTATTTTTGCAGCACTAAATCATCCAAACGCCCATCGACGGCCCTGATAAATCACACAATAAACCAAAATTCAATACAGCTGTCAGCCTGGACCCCAAGGAAAATCTCAGTGAGCTTAATTATGAAGTTCAGGGGTAGGGGGGCTGAGCCTGTTTGCGAGGGCACGAGCAGCAGTGTGGCACTGCCATTTCAGGCACTAGGGAAAGGCTGTATCAGCCCTCTCCTGCTCCTCAGTAGCTCAGCGATGCCACAAACAGTAGGATGGGGTTGGCTCCTCATGACAACATTTCTCATTTTTTTCCTCTTTCTGCTTTTTCCGTGCTGTTTCTTTACCTCTTCCTATTTATTTTAAGCTGTTTCTTCCCATTTTTTCTTATTTCTACTTTTCCTTTTGATCCTTTCTTTTCCTCCTGTTCTTTCCCTCTCCCTGTCACTTGTCTTGTTTCTCACCATCCTTTTTTGCTCTCTCCCTCTTCCTCCCCTCCCAATCCCCCCATCAAAGCAAGGAAACCGTAACCCAAAGGAAGAACAAGAATTGAACCTGTGCCAACGCAATGGGCCAAGAGGCTACATATGGAACCAGCAAATCACAGAGCCGTGAAGGATGTTAGTGATTTAAAGTTATGTATATTGAAGTCTGGATCTTAAAATGAATCCATAATGGTAGAGGTAACTAATGGAGAGACTTAACTGACAGCAAGCAGAGTTTTTTAACATTGTTATGTTCCCGCAAACTCCTCTTTTCCGGTCCCCACCCTTCCCCCACTCCCCTTTCTGATTAGTTCGACAACCACGTTGACAATGAAAAGCTGAAGCTGCTGCTTTACGAATAAAGATTTAAGCCCATACACCATAAATACCAGAGCTGCTCAAGCTGGATGCAGAGCAAGGCATCCAACTGGCTCTGACAGCCATGGTGCTCTCCTTGTGCCCCACGGCAAGGGGTAGTGAATTTTCCTGGCCAAATGGGCACGGCAGCAGCACTCTCACTGCAGTATGATAAATAAACTCCCTAGGGCTAGGGCTACAGCAGAGATGTGCTGCAAAATCCAGCTACTACCCTGTGGTGGCTCAAACACCAACTGTATCGATTTTACGTGATCATTACAACCATCCAGAATTAAAATGCTGCTGGGAGGGAAGGACGATGCCATAATTGTATGCACACATGTATAGAGAGATATATGTATGTATGGGTGCATGTATACATGTGCATTTAAACAAACATATAAAGAAAAACTACACTTAAACATTACTATACTTGCAAACCCCCAGGACTTAGGAATGAACAAATACTGCCCATCTGAGCCAAATTTACTAATTTTTATGGTGGCACTGGAACTTGAGGTGGCAACAGTTCAGGTGCAGGAGCTCTGAGCACTCCCAGCTGCCCTTGAAAGCAGTGGAAATGTAACCCAAATACCTGCCTTTACTGCTTAGTGCATATACATATATATACACACCATATAGATGCATATGTATGTCTAGACTGTGAGACCCCTCTCTGCTCAGGCCACCTAGCACCATCCCAAACAAATGTATCTGTAGCATCGTTTGGAAGTTCATTTGTCCGGGACCTTTTTTTAATAAGTAGTTTGAAGGCAGCCATCCAGTTTAAGAGGATAAAATCAGTATTGACAAGAGCCATTTTGTGCCAGTTTGTCCCAGAGACCGGGAGTTTTCCCAGCATAGTGAATTTATTGTTACAGCTGTACCCAGAAATTGATGTGCAGTGCAATACACTGCAGAAAAAATCGTGTCTTAAGTAGGTGAAAACGAGCATTCAAAGTGAAGAGCAAACTCATTTGTGAAGTTCAGTCTTGGTTCCCATGCTGTGAAACATCTTCCTGTCTCCCTTAGGGATACATGGAGTGATCCCATGAATGTTTGTGAAGCAGTTAAAAATGATGCTGCTGTAGAAAGCCCATGATATCGAGACTATTTTAAAGAGCTTCCTAACAGACTGAGGAATTAGGAACAAAGGAGACCCAGCACCACATATTGCCAAGAAAACAAATTGCATCGTCTGTTCAGGGCACCAAACAGGGCAGGACCTGTGCAGGATGTGGTACATGAGCTGATGAAAGCTGGTACCACAACTCATCCACACGAGGAAGTGAATGAGGATTACACGGGTGACCTGAATGCCAGCAGGTCCTTCAAAGTGCTTCCCTTGGCACCGCTGAGGTTCTTTAATGGTGTTTTAACAAAGGGTTGAAGGAAGGAGGAATTCTTGCAATAAATTCTTTCGCACACTTCTCAATGAATAAACTTCCACCCACCTTCTCCCAAAACCTACGGCTTTCAGTGCAAGGGAACTAGAAGAAATTCTCCCTATTACCTCTTTCCTAGAAATCAGAAGCATAAGGGTTACTTAAGCACTATAGAAAACACCCTTTCTTTTTATTTTTGGTAATTTAGTCTTTCCAGACTGCTGCACCTTCTTCCCTATGCCATGAAATTCCCCTGCACATTCCTCAATGCTGATTTAAGGAGAAACTTAAACTGATTAAAGCCTCTGGAGTGTATAGAGAGCACATAAGAGTGAAGGGCTGTTTTTCCCTCTAGTTGCTGAACAGCAGGGTGGATTATAGACTGGCCACCATCTCCTAGCATTGACACATTCAGCCATGGGATGATGGTGCTGAAGGAGACAGTTGCAGTCCTGCTGTGGAGTGACTAGACTGCGGGTTTTTCCTTTTCCTCCAGCCTCCACCAGAGACAGGCTAGATACTGTTAGTGGTGGTTGAATATTGGCCAGATTATGGGGCATGTGGGTATAGCCTATATTTATTTTTTTTAAGTATATATTTGTTTGATGTTTTGCAAGCATCTGCTTAAGATTTCTGTGCTTATCTAACGGGAGGAAAGAGCCCATTCTTCCCAAAGCCAATTCAGTGCAAGAAAATGTCATAACACTGCTGGGCCCCTTTGTTTCATCCTTCGCCAAAGGGACTCCATAGTTTCTCTGCTACTTCTTGGAAAGCCAAGAGCTGTGGCTGGCAATTAAAGGCATCTGCTGGGTTCATGAAAGGAAAAGCAGGCACGAGATATGAAGGATGGATGACACCTGAAATGTCTAAACTCTTGCCTGGTGCAGACTGGACTGATTGCAGTGTGTCTAGGAGAATGTGTAGAATGTTACAGCAGGTATTGAGATAAAAAAAGAAAAAACAAACTAAACCCTCCTTGACAAAGCTTCCCCCCACCTCATCTCTGAAGGAAGAGGTGCCAGCAACTCGTGGAGCCCACTGAGAACTGTTTTTCACATGGCAAGCAGGGAGAGACAGCAGTACAAATCCCCATCAGGTAGAGCGATTAGCTGGGTAGAAGTGATCCTTCAGAAACCAAATGACCAAAAAAATGACCAGCATCATAGAAACAGGGCTGTGGAAAGGGGAAAGCTTTGGCTTGTTCAGATGCATAAGTAATGATAAAGTAAAGACAGGAAAAGTGATCCAGGTTGTTTCTCACCCTATTTGTCATCATTCAGGTCTGCAATTACAATCACTCGCTCACAGAAACCTCTCTTTTTTACACCGTGCCTAATGGAACTGATGCACTCACTAACATAAAATACCACCTAGACCAGTGTCCGAAAAGCTTGAGACCAGTGTCAGGTTTATTTGTACAATGAGAGGAGCCAGAGCTATAGTTAACTATTTTTAATTAAATAAACACTGAAAAAACCACCACTGGTGTGGAACATTTTTGTATGTGGCCAGTATGTTAAACCCCAAGGACTGTGGCTCCTGGCACCACCCTCTGATGCATTCAGTACCAGCCACTCTCAGAGGTGCTCATTAGGATAACACCATCTCATGTGTGTAGTTTTGGCATGGTGGAGCTGTGCAAGGTGTGGGTTTCTATGAGAAAATACATGGTAGTGTTTCCAGTCACCCACAGCAGTGCTGGCCACGGTCAACACCCATGCAGCTGAGTGACCAAACAACAAAGCTGTGCTTCCATTCCATTTACAAACTAGGTGAAAAAGGGATCTCTTTACCTTATTTACTCATTCTTTGTTATGTCCAATGGTGAGTTTTACAGATGCTCCGGTTTTCCTCCACACTGCCATGATCAGAGGGAAAGGGAAAGACCACGTCTGCTATGAAGATGCACCTGGGTACTTGCACAGTGAGCTTAGTCTGAAAGCAAACAGCTGAGGCCCTGGAGCAATACTGTTCTGGACAACAGAACAGCTATTTCTGCACTAGTTGAAGGAGAAACCGCAGGCTGACACCAGGTTGGGTTTGAAGAATTTGAAACTATAGTCATTTTTTGTATCACGCATCACATCAAGAGATATGTGGTACTAGAGAGATGTGGCCCAAAGGGTACAGTCTTTGAGGACCAAAAAAAAAGTTGACATATAACCTTGAAGAAATCCTATTTGTTCCTCTCTTGTTGCAGCTGTTGGATGATGAACTCTTATTATTTTAGATGGATGGTGATTCCCTGTCAGTTGCTGTGAGAGGGACTCTCTGTCTCTAATGCCTCTCTGGAAGTGGTTTGCTTTGGAGAAGCTAAATTCAAAGTTTTGTGCTGGAAAAAATGTACAATACTTAACATACGTGTAACATAATATCAGAAAGGCCATCCTGGCACGAAGCCACCCAGCCCCACCTCAGCTGTGTCAAACCTCTTGCATCAGAAGCAATATAAGAAATAAGGCAAGTAGAAACCTACTTCTTCATGGATCTTCTCTCAGCCCTGATATTTAGAGACTTTTTGACCCTGAAATTGCCTCCAAACATTCATGTATCCCTGGAGGTATTTAAAAGACATGTAGATGTGGCGTTTAGTGACAGGGTTTAGTGGTGACTTGGCAGTGTTGGGTTAATGGTTGGACTCAATGATCCTAAAGACCTTTCCCAACCTAAATGATTTGGTGATTCAATGTTTAACAACATTAATGGATCTGTTCTTCATGAAGTTATATCTGTTATATCTCCATGAAGTTATCCATATCTGAACCCCATATTCATTTCGGTCTTCACGGCATCCTCCAGTAAAGGGCTCCAAAGTTTAATTATTTTACACACTTTAAAAAGGCACTTCTTTCTGTTTGCTTTAAACTTGCTGCTTGATTATTTCATTAGGAACACCTACCATATGATATGAGAAATACTGAATAATCATTCCCCACTTCACCCCAGCCATTATTTTATAGACCTGTATTATAACCACACCAGCTCTTATATGCTGTGTGCTGCACTTGCACGTGGCCTTGGAGAGTTGAGGCCAACATGGTAACACCAGCTGCACGAACTCTATGGCACCAGCATCTGGGGGTCAGTGCATGAGTTATAACCTGCTCATGATTCTTCTTCTAGCACAGATGCACCTTACTTGTCCTTGCTGTCTTTCCCTTTATTTCTATTACATCAATGCTTAGATCCAGGGATGAGTACAGCTGTATTCAAGCTGTGATCGCTTTTTTTTCCTTGCAGCCAAAGGAATGTTGCCTGTTTGGAAAAAAAAAAAAAAAGATCAACAAATTATACAAAAGTTCAGGAATAACCCAATGAGAAAATAAACCACTTTTATTTAAATTATCAGGTGTTAATCACTCTTGGAATATAAGATTATAAACAGTTCTAATTCAGAAATGTGGATTTCTTCATTTAACACATACTTATTTGAAGGACACAAAAGAAAGGTTTGTTTATTTATCCAAAAGCTTAAAATGAAACAATGAGCAGATACCTTTTTTTGCTTTTAAAAATTAAATTTAACTGTTTCTTCAATAATAAAATATACTACCTATTATACAAAAAGGACATTCATTTTATTCACAGTTGACAGAGTATCGCCGCACTAAATATTAAAGGTGAACTGCAAGGACATTTTAATTATATTATTCCTATTATTATATATTAGAAGAGTTAAAGCAGCACACAAAGGCTCTAATCAGACTCTTATTGCACATACAGAGAAGAAATATATAGTTCCAAGCCCAAAATGTTACAGTCTAATCTAAAATTACCCATTAACAAAGGATATGCCTCAACTGAAACTTACAGGTATGCGAAGGGATTTATACTGTCATTCTTTCTTTTCTGATGGAGACCCCGAGATACACAATTACTTTTCACTGTCAACCACTATAAAATAGTTGTTTACAAATCAACGTCTTCTTTGAGGCTTACCAGGTGCAAGTTAAAAAGTCATTCCTGCTTTCTCCTTAAGAGTTCCTGATTTTGTGTTTACCCCAGCAGTTCAGGTGACAACAGTGCCAACAGCCATTAGGTATTTCTGAGGTTAATGACATTGTGAAGAAGAAACTCCAGTCCTGAAATTTGATCTGGGCCAGTACCTAAAAACTTGAGTGTCCTTTCAAATGAGACTTTTTTTGTCTGTATAATCCCCTGAAGAGGTACCATGTCTGATCATTAAGTCATTGTTCACATCCCAGATTTTGCTTTTTGATGTAATTGCAATTCTTAAGCAACCATGGTTCATCTCAGAGTCATTCAGGTCTCTGTACAGGCGGCTTCCACAATGAAGATGGAAAACTTGTCTGGATACCTCTTAGGACTTCCAGACTGGTTCCTGTTATCCTGTCTCAGTGGAAGGACAGGAACATGTACAGGGGGGCTCTCCTTCTCTTTCAACCCCAGACTCTCCAATTAACCAGGACTGTGCCTCAAATGACTCAGAATTTGTGTGTTTTGAAAATAACAAAGCATTTCTGTTCACCCCTAAATATCACAATGCAACTTGATGTTGATCTTCAGGCTTTAGAACTGCAAACAGACAGACTGCAAAAATAAACATACTGATCGCTAGATCATATATTTCTAGGCAATACAGAGTGAGACCCTTCAATTTTTTATTTAATAAAAAAAAAATTAAAAATGAGGGATTACCATCATAGCTCTGAGCATTTGCACAGATGAGGACCCATTCTCCAGAAACCAAAACAGGCAGCTACTGGGAACTTCTTCCCAGCCTCTGAAAACAGCCATGTGCACAAGGAGTCAGATTTACACTAGGAAAGAGGGTTAGGTTAGGGTTTGGGGTTTTTCACCCTGATTTCTTCTGGTTAATAATGCCCAGCAATTTCCAGCACTAAACACAATATACTCCTGGTTTATTTGAAAGCCAAGGCTTAGACCCAAAAATGGCGTTGGAAATGAGAAGTGAGGCAGCGTGGCAGCTCAGCACACTTAAGGGAACATTTTTAAGCCATTTAGCAGGAGTTTATTGCTTCAGTGCAGGACTCTTTGAGCATTCAAGCACGACAGGGTGTGCATTGTTGTGCCAGAATCGCCCGCCTTGGGTGTGCGTGGTGTGCGGCAAGGGGCCAAGGGCTGTGTTTAAACGCACCCGCACGAGAAATGCGATTTAGGCAGAACAAAGCACACTCCTGTTGTGCCTCCCCGTGATTAGAAAATAGATCTGTGTCATTATAAATAGAAAATGACTGGTGACAAAGATGCTGCTTTGACTCACTTCTGAGGCCAAGCTCTTACGCTGCGGTTCCTGATGTCAGACCAATTTAGCGGCTGCGCTGCAGGCAAATGTGTCTGGATCAGGGTTAGCCAGTCCGCATCTCATGATGGCTTAATCTCATTTTGTAACAGCAGGGGATTCACTGTGGTCCTTCACAACCCGTTCACCCAAGGACAGTCCTGGACGCCTTCCGAAATGCGCTGTGCCCGCTGCAAGATTCAGGTTGCCAAATGGCAAATTACCCTGTTCTCCACAGAGGTGGCCAAACTATCTGGATCTGTGAGGTTGAGATCTTGCTTCTACACAACTAAATGGTGCAGCTCTTGTTTATTCCACCAGGAAACAATTCCAAGACACAGAAATAATAGTGGTGTCTCAAGAGTGTAAGTTCTCCCCTTTACACCACCTTCCATCCTAACATGCTTTACAGTATTATTGAATTAAGTAATGCAGTTAAATAAAGTGTATAGATATATAGTTTCTATGTTGTACAATCAGTTATAATAATTTCAAAACAAAACAAAAACAAACGAAACATCACAGATTGGAACTGAACCTGAAATGCCTATTGCAATTCCTGGAGTATTCTGTTCACTCAGTCCTAAGCATGCTCCTTAAGACAAACCGTAATCTTCTTGCTTAAATTATTTGATCAGAATCACACTTCTCTATATATTTTATACCATAGTTCATTCCCAAAGCTGGGGATAACCTATTATTTCCCTAAAGCTCTTAAAAACCTCCTTAATGAAAAAGCAGAGAAATCTATTTGCTTTTTGCAACTTCTAGTTAGTTATCACTTCCAAACTAAAGGACTTAATTTAATGAAGGGGGGTGAAATAGTGAAAAAGAAAAAGATTAATGTGGTGCTCGTAGCCATTTCCAAAATTCTTCAGAGTTTATAGATCTAAGGAGACAAGGAAAGAACAACTTCTCAGCTGAATAGGCTGAAATGACCCTGTGAAACTCAAGTGATTGTGGAAATTAAAGGATGTTCACTCCTGCTATGGTTCTACACTGCAAACTGCTTTTAGGACTCCCAGTAGTACCCATTAGCAATAGCCAAGCTTTTCTGTTTTAATTTAATTTCATTTAATTTCCACCAACAAATTCCACCCTGTGGTGAGAATTGACAGTATCATGTTGAGAACCATTAAAACGTATTTGGATTGGTTTTACTCCATGTATACAGATATATAAAAAAAAAATAAATTCCCCCACCCTTCTTAGTTTTCTTTACACAAGCCACTTCATAATAAGAGCGAGGCAGACACAAACAGAGGCATCATTATACTGTGGGATACCAACACAGGGAGTGTGGTTGGAGATAGAGCAGAACATGCTGTGGCATTACACTACCAGCACGGCCTGGTCCCAGCTCCGTTCTGAGCCTGACAGCACCGGTGCTGTCCCTCCAGCTACCACCAGGACTGAGCTGGTGTCCATCTTGTAAAATGAGACCTTATGTATCACTGCTGCTTCCTTTTTGTCCTTGAGTGTTTTCTATTCTCTAAGGACATCTTCACGCTTGAAACATCTTCATGCTTACGTAGCCTTGGGCTCTACTGGGAATTCCTATTGGGAATTCCCCCACTGGGAATTCTGCCACTGGATTTCAAAGGATAGAGAATAATAATGCTCCTCATTAATACAGGCTTTTCTGTCATGACTTTTAGGCCCCTCTCCAGGCAGGCAGGCAAGCACATGTTTAACATTAAACACACAAGCAGTCTCTATTCACACTCTGCAAGCTAGAAAACCAGGCTGGAGAAAAGGTGGCACTGAAACCTTTCATCATGGTTGCACTGTCACTGGCTGAGCAGCTTCAGTGTTTCCTACCCAAGTGCTGCTCCTCCAATGGGCGATGCGTTGTCCGTCTGGCAGCAGAGGCATGACTTGCTGAGCTGTGACAATGTCATCATTCAGAGCTGGTTAACTGACAAGCACAGCTCAAAATACACCACATTCAAGCGTATCCTCCAGAGTATTTTCAGCTTTAGCATCGCTTCAGTAAGTGGTGAAAGGGTAATTATCTGGGGCAACAGGAGAATAAGACAATTGCTGTGGTCTCTGAGACACAGGTGATTCCTGCAACACTGCATGGTGAGTGCCTGAGGAGTTGCATGGGGAACTTCAGACCTTTGTGCCACAGCCATTAAAATATGGATTTATCAAGCTTTGAAAACCAGGATTGGACAAGGTTTCTATGCTTACCTAGGGCTGGAGTATTGCTTGGGATATGGGGCAAGAAATAAAAATGATGTATACTTTCTGCTTTCTCTGCACCTGACGTAGAAGGGAAGAGAAAAGAATCATAGGATAGTTGGGGTTGGATGGGACTTCAAAGACCATCTTGTTTCAACTCCCCTGCCATAGGCAGGGACACGTTCTTCTAGATTGGGTTGCTCAAAATCCCTTCCAAAGTGGCTTTGAACACTTACAATGGTGTGTTATCCACAAATTCTCTGGGCAACCTGTTCCAGTGCTTCACCACCATCACAGTAAAGAATTTCTTCCTGATATCACATCTAAATCTACCCTCTTTCAGTTTGAAACTGTTATCCCTTGTCCTCAAAGAGGGCAACAGGACCCCTCTTCTCACTGCCTAGCACTGTGTCCGTGAACTGTCATAGGTCAGTGCCAATACAAACCATCAGACCTCTCCTGACTAAGGAAATGGGAAATTTTGTGATCCAGAGGAAACATCTCTATGTATCCTGGGAAAATCCTTAGGCAAAGCTGTCTTAAACACGGTAGATTGCTCTGGTCTGTGCTAAAAATCACAGTCCAGACTAAACAGTCTATCACTCTTGGTTAAAGTATCCCAGATGAAAAGACATATTTTAAAAAAATGCTTTTAATACTGTTTTCTCAAAATAAAATTAAAAAAAAATAAAAAATCATTACCTCCTTCAACTTCTCAACAACTATAAGCTTCACAGCTTTCCTGCCTCCTCTGGAATTACTAGGTCATTGCAGACAAGAAAATTAATGAAGAGATGAAAGATTCAGGAGAAAGGCAAAATCTTACTGGAAAAATATTTCTTAATATCAAAAGCAATTTAAGAATAATGAATATATCTAGCAGAATAACAATACGAAAGCAAACTTCCTGATGCTCAAAAGAATAGACACGAAGGAGGACAGAAACTTTGTGTGTTATTTATTTCTTTGAAACACCAATTCATTTTAAAAAGTGATTATTTCCTTGGGCTTCTGGGGCTTTACATCAGTGGGATTTCCCCACTATTTTTGCAATACCTTAAACTCAGATAACTAGCCTAACTTGGTCACTGCAGAAAAGCAGTTTTATTTGCTCCTCACCTTCGCTGCTGGCACAGTGGTGGGAGCAGTGCTGCAGGCAGTGGCCTTTGGACATCATGACAGATGGGTTATGCTACGCCATGGTTCTCCATGTGCCCTTCCGTGACCACCCTGTGACCCAGCACTGAGGCGGTGCCAGAATGGTTATGGCTAACTCGGACATGACTTTGAGCAGAGATAAGAGAGGAGGAAAGGTGTCTAGGGGTTAAAATAAAATAAATACGTATTCAAAATAAATGCTTTGTGCCATTCATCTGGTCTTTCTTGTAGGAAACAAAGATGTTTAGTTTCTTTGTGATACAGACTGTCACTCCTCCCTGAAAGTGGCTTTTCAGCTGAACAGAGGAGAGGAGCTGGTAACCTGTAGCTCCCTATTCTACACTAGTCCTGACAAAGCAATATCATTACATGGTTTTTCTATTGGAAAAAGATGTTTGTCAGAAGCTGTCTTTTAAACAGTCTTAGAACAGAGTCTTTCTTAGTCTTACCTGCACAGCAAGATGGCCTCTTGGCAAATTCAGTCTAACAGAAAATAAGAGTAACTAATATATGGGATCCTCTAGCACTTCTAATAGAAGAAAAATCAATATTAGTTCCAATATGAATGGAGTGTCAGATTGACTGAACAGGGAGCTTTGAAATAAATATCTAAGAAATGTTTGGATGAAATGGACATCTTTACAGACATTTGGTCTGCATTTCTGAAATGTAGATGATTAAATCCACATTGTTGGCTTCTTCCCCCTCTGCACTATGTCTTTCTTTACATCTTGCAAAAAAATTTATGAACAAAGTTATTGTAAATCTGCAATGTCTGTCTTGTCACTTAGATTCTTTTCAGAAAGGCTGTCTTGCCAATGTAGATATACAATCCTGTATGATTAATATTTATTACTTATAATTCTAAATACAATGGAAGGTCACCAAAAATACCCTTCCTAAAGGAGTCTGGAGCCCTTTAAAATCGCACTGGTGATGGATCCTGAGTCTTGAGAACTGAGCTCAAACTCTTAGAAAACACTTTTCTATGTAGGATTTCCAGTATTTCCTGCTTCTGACGATGGCTAAAGCCAAAAAGTACAAAGGTGAGTGAAAGTTACAGAACTGAAACAAGAGCTTGGATTTCAAACCCAAACAAAGGTCAGGGAATGCCTGAACCTGTCCACAGTCTTGGACCAGCCTATAATAAAGTTATGAGTAAAATGCAAAGTTACGATGCAGAGTGAAAGGTGAACTCAGACAGAACAGGCACAGTACCTAAAACTTTCATGTTCCTCTTATTTTTTTCTCATATCCATCAAGAGATTTTATCTAGATTTTTGAGGGGTATTATTAGAAAAATGAAGATATTTAAGGGGGGGTTATTATTATTAATTAAAGGAAGGTAGATTGAGGATTTTCAGGTTTTATAATGAAATCCTAAAAAGATTTCAAGAATGTGCAAATCATCTTAGAAAAAAAAATTTTAAAAACATTTTACTAACAGTTTATTTTCTTTTTGGTATAAGTCTAACCATTTTTAAACATATATTTTTTAAAAAACAGATGCAACTTGAATTCACCAAGATCAACTGATTGTGAGCTGGCCCTCTTCTAGCAAATCTAAAGAAAGACATTTGAACATTTCAGAACCACAGGTTTCAGCTAATTGGTGAAGATTCAGAGACAGAAATCAGGTCAGATTCCTGAACTGGTTCACTTACCCTGCCTGAGATCTGCTGCGTGTTTGGAGAATCTTCTTTAAGGAGCTAAATATAATAAGCATGGAGCAAGAACCTGCATCTGCCTCTGCATCTTTATTCAAAGATTCACTGCCACTGTGTTTAAGCAAAGCCACTAATTGAAGTACAAATATGGAAAAAAACAACTGAGAAAAAAAAAGTAGATTCTGTTGATCAGCATGAAGCTAGCCAAATCATGCTGACAGTTGGAAAAAATCAGCTAGGAGACTTTTCACTGGAAATGAATTTGCAGTGCATTGGTAATAATACTTTGCTAAACAGACTGAGCCATCTTGACCGGTGTGCTGAGTGAAAACAAAACCAGAAAGACAGATGGAGAGGGCTGAGTCAATTAAAATAAATAAATAAATAAATAAATACTATCATTTGGAAAAAAAAAATAAAATAATCACAAATAATTCCAATCACGTGAAGAAATGTTTTTAACAAGCCACATGTGCTTGTGCAGACACTTCTAATCTCATTAGATTTTTCTGGCTGCTATTAGTGTACTCTGAGCCAGTTGATTTCTCAGCAATATTTTTAAGGAGTGCAAGCCTTTGCCCTCCAGTCTAGCCATTGTTAAAATAGCCCTTTCTAGGAGAAGACTTGGGAGTTCATAGATTTTCTTCCATGGTTTTGAAAGTTCAGAACAAATTGACCGTTGCATGCAAAACAATAGTCAACCACAAACTATCTTCACAGTCAACGAGCAACATTCTACTCCCAGCTGGGTTAGTGTGAAAAGTGGAATAATCCCACCAAAGCAAGAGGATGGTTTCAGATTGTCATCAGCATCACACGGCAGAGGCTGGCTTTCCATGCTGTCTCCAGTCCTTCAGCCCTCTGTCTGCAAACATGCCTGCTGCGAGGTTCCCTTCAGTCACAGCTCACCAGTTTGGGGTTCTCCTCAAATCAGAGCAGCTGTCTGTAGCTCTTTTCAGAAGGGGAGCCACATCGGGTTACAGATTAGCTTTATTTTGTTTTTGAAAACAAAATTTTTTAAACTAAAAATTGAGAGCTATGTGCACTGCTGTACCTATAAAGGCATGAGAATTTCATGCAAAAGAGCTGTCATTCTGAATTTGCTAAAGTAATGTGCAAATAATCACTAGTATAAAGCAAATTGTGTCAGGCAGATGCCAAAGATAGAAAAAAATAATCAGTTTTAGCAAACAAACCTAATTCAGAATCGTGTAACCTGGGTTGGTAAACCATGGAGGAGAGGGGCTAAGGTGTCATCCATGGATTTCTGCTAACATACTTGCTGAGTTCCTGCCTGGAAATATGCCTCTCTTTGTTTTAGCTTGCCCTTTTTGAGGCTCTCAGAGTAAACTCCTCCTGGGGTGAGATGATGAGTGCTTGAAAGTGACCCATCTGGATACCGACGCGAAGAAAGCTCTTCCCCTGCCTGGAATCTGTGTGCAGCAGCAGCTTTCTCCTGCCTATCCAAGTTTCCCAAGATAGCAATTGTAAAGGAACTGGCAGCCATACAGTCAAGACGACAATATCCTGCGTGGTTTGGATAGCTGTGCCAATTCCCTCTCCCCGCTGGAGTCAGTCAACATGCTGCCCCCGCTATTGCTACGTCTGTGTGTCTCTACCAACCAGCAAATCCACTGGGCATTTTGGCACTAGCTCCACTCAAGGGCTGCCTGCTCAATTGCTCATTCATTCTTTCACTTTAAACATTCAGATCCAACATCATCATGCAAATTTTATGCAAAGTAGCATCTGCAAGTCTGACATATTCACTCAGGCTTCCCCCTCTTTCGCCAAGTTAAAAATAAATACCCTATAAACTCTCAGGCCTGCTAAGACATAATATGCATTCAGAGAGTTTTTTGTGTATCACTGCTAAGATTATTTCTCCTTTAGGGTCAAACTGCTTTTTTTCCCCTCTCACTCATATTTTGCTCCTGCCTCAGGGATCTCAATAACACTAGGGGAAAAACCATCCTTGAAATAACCTACAGAAGAGCCAGTTCTATATGTTCTTAAGTCTCTTGAAATTTCAGCTAATCTTCTATTTTTAAAAGTCCAAAGAATAGAGGTGGTGATACACCCCCAACATGAAACAAGAAACTAGTAAAGCGGACTCATTTCCAATACTGATTGCGAATAACACCAGTTGAGCCAGATCTTAGGTTCAGATTTCAAATGTTCTCCACCTCCCACACTAGAGCTACCTTCTCTTTTCTCCAGGGAGAAGCAGATTTGTCCCTGACCAATACAATTGAACAGGTGAAGTCATAGGGATGCCAATCAGATAGCATAATGATAAAGTATATCTTAAGGCAACAAGGAGAAGAGTCTGTAAAAGGGGATACTGAGCCACTGCTGAGGTCAGTTAGGACTTGCTGAGCCTCTTGGCCACGTCTGCATAGGCTTGCTCAATTTCTTTGTCAGCCGCACAGGTGTTGGTGAATTCATCCCTGGCATACGCATTCTTCAGGTACCGCCACAGCCCCGTCATCTCTGTTGGGATCTCAAAGTTGCGGTATTTCTTTGCGACAATCTAAACCAAAGACAAAAGAGGGAGGGAAAACATCTTGCTGGTGATAGTTCTCCAGGTTCCTTTTTAGAAAGCATCTTTCTTGTCATATAATTAATAGCAAAGGAGAGAAACACTTGGAGACTCAGGGGCTTATGATAGAAAAGCCCAAAAAGTGACCGTTAGCTGTCCCTTACCTTGCAAGGATGCTCCTTGGCCTAAGGACACTCTAAATCAATGGCCTGGCTACTGTTATTGTGGTAAGTGGAGAGAAACACTTGGAGACTCAGGGGCTTATGATAGAAAAGCCCAAAAAGTGACCGTTAGCTGTCCCTTATCTTGCAAGGATGCTCCTTG
>JANHFX010019610.1:157257-170987 GCA_027560015.1 Chloroceryle amazona
GGAGACTCAGGGGCTTATGATAGAAAAGCCCAAAAAGTGACCGTTAGCTGTCCCTTATCTTGCAAGGATGCTCCTTGGCCTAAGGACACTCTAAATCAATGGCCTGGCTACTGTTACCAAATTACAACTTTTGTGGTAAGTGGATTTCATTAATTTAACCATACTGGGTTTGGGTGGTTTTTATGTGTCCTAGATACATCACTTGAAGCTGAACTGGCACGTAAGAAAGAGCTGATTAGCTGAATCATAAAAAGTGAGATAGTTTTAAGGAAAGGCATTAGTAACAATTATATATAACATACTTTCATATTAACTATTACATTAATAGTTAACATGGTATTCTATTTTATATATACCATATTTCTATATTTAATAAATGTAATATATTTTTGCCTGTCCAGGGTTGTCAGAGGATGTAACCATCTACAGCTGTTGGAAGGCTGTATCCATGTTCATGCAAAAGAAAAGTTTGGGGTCGTGTGGGCACCATGATTGAGAAACCAAGATGATTTAGCAGACATTAGAAACAGGAGTATTAGGATAAACTAGGGGAGAAAATGGTTATTTCAAGACTTGTTAGACTAGGAAATTGTCTATCAAGGGAAATTTTCGATTTCTAAAAACACTCAGGACCTTATTCAGGAAAAATAGTTAAGTGCACACTTAATTTTAAGCACCTGTATAGTCCCATTGAAGTCGATGGGACTAATCTGTCCTTAAATCTAGTTGCTTGGTTAAGTAGCTTGCTGGATTGGGATATTTCAGTATTTCTGTAAGAATATACCATATAGAATAATCCTGTGGTGACAGAAAGAACTAGCTGATAGGAAGGGATGGATTAGCTGATTTAATGAGTGCTTCCAATCTCTAATTTTTCTGACAGTATAAAATTGTTCCTGGTCATAAATTACATACATATGTGCCACAAAGTTCCCCTTTATTTTTAAAGCACGTGGTAGAGCTGTTTTCCATCTCAGATTTCTTAGGACAGTCGTGTTCTCAGAAATGACTGCGATTTGTTTTTATTACCAGGACCCACTTGGTATTTGCAAGTTGAAATCCTGTCCTAAACTGCATTTAATTAAGCACTGCTGCCTTCAGTGATGCTTCATACACACATGGGGAAGATAAAACCTGCTGGGCAACTTAAGTCAAGATTTTCACAATTTCCAGCGCACATCTTCCATCAAATGAAAAAGATTTAATGATTTACCCTTTTCTTCCATCTGCAAAATGCTCTTCAGGCAATATCCTATGGCTGTGTTTGAGAAAAATTTTAATTCTCTTTTGACGTCTTTCATTTCATCCCAAGAAGTAGACAGGAACCAGTAAGAGGCCACACATTCATTTTGCATTGTCCGACTCTGGTGTTGTTAAACACCAATGAAGATGAGACAGAGAAGAGCTAAACTTGTGAGGATATTATCACATTTGTTACCTGGTGACTTATGCAGTACTTTTTTTATTATTTTTATTTTTTTTAATGTGTGCAGTCAGCTCCCAGGCACAGTTTATGTTTTGGCTCATGGAGCCAAATTAGATGCATGACTTGGCATTAATTCCAAGCTTTCTTGCTTGCTAAGGTCTGCCAGGTACTTGCTTTATTCTAAAGAAATGTGTAATCTGATAAATTAAATAAGTGCAACATTTAGAAGTCAAGATGATGTACATCATTTGCACTATACCAGCAACAATTGTACATCTTAAATCCTGGACCTCAGCAGTGACTTTGATTTGTTAACTTTGCTGTGTGAAATACCAGATGGAATAAATATTCCTGCAAAAGATGGACTACTGCTCTTAAGTTACAAGGGAGTGGGAACTGACTAAAGTTTTGACATCTCTCTTAAGGATAATGGGAATTAATTAATATGAAATATGCTGTTACTTGCAGCAGGGTAAAAATAAAGAGATGGGATACCTAGATCTTAATGTAGTTTTTGATGCTAATTACTGATGGGACAATTTCCTCACGTACTAAATACAAAGTTGTCTAAGTTAACCTGTAGGAAATACTGAGGAGGAAAAGTGTGTTTCAAACTCTGCTCTTGTAGGACTTAAGATGCCTCTGCCAAAAATACATTGGCTTTAGCTCACATCTGTCAGACCCAGGCAATCTTTGACAGGCTTCCTTGACCATCACATGACATTTTTTACCTTGACAACATGGAGTTTGGGCAGAAGGTTGCAGTCAGCGAGAGTCAGGTCATCTCCATCCAGAAACTTGCGTTTAGACACTTTCTCCTCTTCAGTGCTGTCTGCATCGATCTCCTCTGGCAAAGGGGTTCTCAGATAGTCATCCAGCTTCTTCAGAGCCTTCACCAAGCCCCTTTCAAGAGCTTTGCCAAAAAGAAATGAATAAGTGACTAGGGAAGAGTAACAGTTGTTTAGACAAGCTCATTGAAGGCCATGATAGTAGCTAGAAAAAAAAAGCCAAGCACCATTTCTTTGTTGTTAATTTCTGCTCCAATGAATACATAATGTGATGACAAAGTAGCCCAGTAAGGTCTGCCCGAGGTTTAAGTTCATCCTGCAATGGAAAAGGGGGACACAGGAAACTGTCTTCTCTGATTAGCACAAAAAATCCAACCCAAACAAACAACAACAAACTAGTCAACCAACCAAAAACCAAACAGTGAAAGATGTCATGAAAGGAAAGCAGCTTGTCAATATGATAGACAAATAAACCACATATGCCCTACAATATTCTTCTGGCCCACTGAGGCCATCTCACAGTAAATAGGAGTCCCACACGCTACTACATTATTTTTCTAGGCAGCCAGGTAGGACTGTAATGACACAGAACTTTCTAGCATTACTTCATCTCTAAGAGGTTATAGATTTACTACTTATAAACCCCTTCCAGAGTAACTGAAGGCAATAGCAAATTCCAAAGATGCTAACCAGAGCTCTTTGGAGCTGGAAGATATGCAACAACTGAAATGAGGACAATATAACAATAGCTAAATAGAAAGCTACACAAGAGATGAGATATTCAGCCACTGTTAAGATTACCCTCACTTCAGCTTCACCTAAGGTGCAAATTCTCTTTCTGATGTGTCTCAAATAGAGTATCACAATGGAAAGCAGACTTTGGATCTCTAATTTCAGTTACTAAAGACCATGACCCACACTGCTGTTGGCTCCAACAAATTCCAGTCTTGAAATGCCACTTTAGACATAATATACAGCAGAGTACACTTTTTTTACTTAGAAACATCAACCCAGGGGTAGAAGTTGTGTTCTTATGCTGTACTGGCAGGATAATAGAAAAATGTGATTGCAATAATGCGCTTAGAGGAAGCTGAATGACCACACGCAGGCTTACGTGTTATTAAAACTGCAAACACTCTGAGGCACGAAGGGTTTTTTGCATCTCTGGTCAAAGGGTGATAAGCACGATGGGGTCCTGGCCCCTGACAAGTGCCCCAAAGTGCTAAAGCAATATAAATAAAAAAACAGCAAGAATTTACAATGTGAAAAAATAACAACATGACTCATGGGCTTAGGGCCAGAATTTCAGCTGGTGAAAATTACCTGCAGTGATTTATACCTGCTGCAGTTCTGGCCTGGAGTCAGTATTTAAGGCATAATCCTGTAAAATCTTATGTCTCTGAGTAACTTACTGCCATTTAACTTAGGAGAGACTACTCAATGCTTCAAGTTACTCAAGCACTGCGAGGCCGATGGAGATAAATATATTTATGGAGCACAACACAAGCTTCAAAAGACTGCAGTGATCACCCTGCGTAGAGCAGCTTGCTGGCACAGGTAGCTCCGCTGGCTCTGCTGTCAGCCGCCCCTCTGGTTTTGGCACGGAGAGAAAGGCGGCGTGTACAGGGCCGTTGAGAGAGCAGGAGCCGAACACCACAGAACATGATTTCTCTGCTGCCCTAACATCCATTAAACCTTGTGCCAGTGGTGGAAGTCAGATTAAGCTGCCTGATGTCTTGCTCCCACTGAAGCCTCTTGGCCAAGCACCAGGGAACCATACCAACTCTTTTGTGGCTGACTCTTAGACACAGTGGCAAATCCTGGCTTAATTGATTGACTGGAGAAATGACTGCGATCCAACTGAAAACACCCCAACAAACATAGCAGGGAGGGAAAGAATTTTATTTCTGAAAGCAGAGCATCTAAATCGACTGAAGTGCTGCCATCCATAAAACAAAAGTGTTGCCATCCCTTATTTAATCAATTCACATTGAATTTTGACACTGACATTCTGCTGTCAGAGGCTGGCAGTGGTGCCTTTAATTGTCTGCAGCTGCAGCTCCACCGCACAACTTCTACTGAAGGGTAGTAACTGCATAGCGTGTAATAAACCCCCATGTGGCAACACTCAAAAGATTTAGCAAGCTCTTTTTGGTTTGACCCGCAACACCTGTTGAATAGATAGTTCTCCTTCTCTCGGTCAGCCCCAGACTATGTCCTCTTACAATGAATTCATTTAGACACAATGGAATTGAATGACTGTGATTTAATTCAGTTTTGCTCATCCAGATTTTAGAGAACTGGCTTAAAACTGAGCATTTGCCAGCATCCCTGGTAAGATAGTTGGTTCTCTGAGTCATCTGTGCGATATTTCCATGATCAGCACTACAGCAGATGCTTGGTGCTAGCCCATGGGGTCAGTTAGGCACGTAAGAAGACAGGAGCAGCAGGTGAGGTGTGTTTATGTAACTTTGTTGGAACTTACTAGGGTTGCTTTTTTGCTCTTGTTTTGTTGGGTTTTTTTTCTCTTACTGATATATCAAAGTGCGTCATGGCTGTCTGAAAAACAATGCCTGGAGTGAAGCCTATTTGTGACAGTGGGAAAAACATTATCTGAATTCATACTTGGCCTTTGCATCCGGCAGATTTAGGCAAGAAATAAGCATATGCTCAGGGTGCAACATCTCTGTGATGTAATGTACAGGCTTTGCTGGAACCCACAGAGTCCTCACATCTCAAAGTAAAATCACTACATGGTCAGGACTGTCTCATATCCTGATAGTCAAGAAGCAAATCACTATTTGTGACACCATTTAGTTAATCAAAGCGCTTCTGCTCTCAGCTCTGAAAATAGAGGAGTAGTGAACAAGGGAGAACTCCCTTTCTTCCAATTGAATAGTGACAGAATTTTGAAAAGCTAAGAGAATTAAGATCCAAAATTGCCATTTCAAATGGAGTTCGGGTGCACAGGATCAGATTTTTAAAGCCCATCAGTGATTTTCAAGGCATCAAAATGTCCGTGTTACAAATCCCACTTTGTAGGTGTCCTGACACATTCAGTTTCCTCTCTATGATTTGAAGTCCTTGAGAAGTTGCTCAGGGAAATCCTCACTCCAAGTAGGAGGATGTGTAAAAAAAGTCTTAAAAAATATTGAAGGACGTGCCACATCTCAAAAGGACATAAGTGTCTGGTGCTGGTATGAGTGAGAGAGCCCACCTGATGTTTGAATTCACCAGTTACCACCCAGAACAGAGAGAAAGCATAAGTAGGTGAGTTTTTTGTTTCTTACAAAAAACTTGGGGAGAAATGCTCTAATTTCACTAGTGGTATAGGGGAAGAATTTTCCTGGAAAGAGGAAGACTCAGCTTTCAAATGCCTTCTCAATGGGATGTCAGCCCCAATCTGCCAGGTGGCACCCCACCAGTGGAGTATCAAGTAATCTGTACAGCGATCCTGTCGAACTGTTTTTCTTTCCATGCAGTGGATCACGACTGAAGGCTCACACTACAGGTAGAAGTCAGAAGAACCTAACTTTCTCATTTTCCCTCTTATCCAGTTGATATTTAAGCATTATGTGAAAAGTGAAAAAATGCAGAGACCAAGAAATGACCTCCTCAGAATATTTACAGCTCTGATTAATGTTTTTGCACTGTTGCTGAGGAAAGAGCTGTTTAGGTCCATATTGTTGAGAAAACTCAGATTTCCTTCTAAACCTCCCATACTTAGGCCATTTGTAACAATCTGGCTATCTCTATACATTGTCTCCACTGAGAACATAGGGGACAGCAGGCACTTATCAGGCCGGGGGTATTGTAAATAGAGTGAATAGCACTAGAGTGATGGAAGACTTTAAAAAGATGTGACTCATTCCCCATTTGTGAATGTACTGCCCACAATGATTTTCAGAAGCGGCCAAGCAGCTAATTCCCTTTAATGATGGGAACATCCTTAAACAAATAATAGGTTTACTGATAACAGCTGAGGCTCCACTGCAAGTCAATAGGTGGGGTTAATCTTCCCTGAAGTGAGTAAATTAAATTAGTAGATTTGAATTAAAACCCCTAAACTTCCTCTGTGTCACTGAAGTCTTCTCATCTACACTTGGTGTGGATGACCACTAAATGAGCTGTGTAAAGAACTTTTCCTGAAGTGTCTGATCTTGGCCTTGCATTGTCTTGGCAATGTCAGGGTGGAGGATTCAGTATTGCAACATCAAGTGGAACTATGCCTGAGAATGGGGCTCTGTGCTGCTTTTGAAATTTCTACCTCCAATTGCTTCCCTACCCCGCAGACTTTCAGTATGAACTTAGAGGTCCCAAATGTGACCAGCTCTGCAAGAGGAACCCTGTCATGAGTTTACCCGTGCAAAAGCTCCAATGCCTGAACTCCTGGAAACCACCTTTCTGAAGAGTGCAAAGGCACCGAGCACAAAGGCACCATCATCGTCTTGCCACCACCATGATTTATTTCATACAGCTTCAAATTCCAGTAAGTTCTACCTGTGTATTTATAAAACCCATGGTGGAACCATCTTCCCTCACCCTTCACTAGTCTGTCCTGGGCTACTTATGCAGCCAAAGACAATTCATAGCAATCTCAGTCCTGCCGTGTCATCCTGCTAATAGTAAACAACAATATTACTAAGAAAAAATAAATCAGAAGCTCTTTGTGATTTTCCTTCTCTCTTCAAAACTATGCTTTTACACAACTTTACTTAAGAATCCTGAGTTAGAAGCCAGAAAAATAGCACTTTCCAACCTCAAAGCAACCACAGAACACTTAATGAATGAATTACCATCTGTCAAATGCACAGGGTGAGGTTCAATTTAGCTGATGATACCTAATTCACAATGACGCTCTGTTTTCAGCAAAAGGTTACTTGATGTTGAACAATAAGATTAACAAATCCTGACATGCACAGAAATACAAACAATGTAACAAAAGTTAATAATTGGCAAAATTGTGCTCTCGGTTGCACTGACACAAGAGGGGAGTAACTGCGCATTGTCAACAAGCTATTCCGTATTTACTCCAGTTCAACCAAGAACAGACTTTGGCTCAGTTACTCAACTCTTCAAGCAAAAACTTCCTTAAACCATTAGCCTGTGCAACTATTTCCAGGGGACGATGAGAAATCCTCGTGTCTTGAAGTACTTACACCACAACTGATCACAACATCGGAAAATGTAATGTATGGAGCAATCCAACAAGTCAAGAGGAGGGCCAGATGACAAAGATTCATTACTAGGTCTTCAGGGTGAAATTTTGGCCATCCCAAAGCCCATGGAAGATTTGCTGTTGTCTTCAGTGGGGTTAGGATTTCTCTAGCAGCTTTTAAAGCTAAAAGGGACTATTAGAGTCAGTTAATCTGACCTCCTAAATAATACTGCCCATAAAACTTCCAGCGTCATCAGTTGTTTCCATCTCTATTTTCTGTGGGTCAAATAAGGCTGAAGCAAAATGGAAAGTAACTAGAAAGTAGTAAAAGAAAAACATTTTGGAAAAAGTAAAACTGATTCAGGCTGCCCGCACCCACAGCATTTGCAGGGGTCAGACAAGGACTCTTCTTCCCCTTCCTTGAACTCCAAATATTTCCTTCCTTGTTTAGTGCTGGGACAAGGAGAAATAGCAAAGCAGACAAAGCACATAAACACCAATCTCTGTGGCCTGAAGGAGCCACTGGAAGGCAAACCATTCCATCCTAAAATAGTAGCCTAGGAAAAGCTGAATTACCACCAGAGAAGCCTCTCTCTCTCTCTTTCTCTCATAGGCAGACTGGCTACCTAAATTTAAAATAGCTAAAATTAGGTGAGATGACTCCTCTTTTATGTGTCTGAGTGGAACTATTTGCAGGATGAGGATTTTACTTGATAGTTATTATGGGAAGAAATACAAAGCAGACAGGGCATAGTAAGAGCAATGAAAATAATTGATTCTTTGGCCAAACAGAAAAATATTTTTTTTACATTAAAAGAGATAAAAACTCGTTCACTTTTTAAAACAAACTTAAAACAAAATACCATAGGGTTTCCAAACAAACATGAAACCAAAAAGAAAGCCGTGTTTTGGGGTGGCTGGTTAAGTAACTTGTACCTAGACATTTATTTTCACGTAACCTTTAAAATGTTCATAATCTTCAAAATTAGCATGTCATTTCCAATTTAAAAAGGTAATAAACTTTTGTTTCAAAAAGTTTAAGGGAAAATACTTTTATTTTTCAAAGCAAGTCATTATTCTGCAAATTCAACACATGTTTGCCAATAATTCAGGTTACTCACACCGCCCAATGGCATTTTTTTTCAAATAAACATTTTGTCCCAAAATATTTTCTCCAAGCTGAAGTAAAATACACGTGGCCATCTTCCTAAGATACCACGGAAAGCACAGTGACAACAAGGCTTCAAAGTCATTGAAGTCTAGCAACATAATGGCTTTTGTAGCCATCATCTGAAACTCCCTGAGACTGACCTTGGCAGAACTGCAAGTTTCTTAATTGTCAAGCCCAGGCAAGTTCAACAATGATCCATGTACAAAAATGAACAACGATTCCTGCTGCTACCCTGGATCACTGATTGATGCTTTTCCTTTTTACTGCTTTCTTCCATTGCCCTCCAGTAAGATTTATCCTGTAACACACGCAAATGAACTTGGTGAAATGCGCAATGAGGGAAAAGGGGGAACAGTACATAAATATTCACAGTCTCACACAAACAATCCGAGATTTATTTTTCCTTTAAAAAAACAAACCACCTTTCCTGATCACTTCCAGATTCACAGAGTTTGATATTATATGAGACTCAATACTGTTTTCTGGTAGGAGAGGGAAACCAGCTAAGAAACAGCAATTTAAGGTAAGAAAATAATATCATTCTACTCATCTGACAGTCTGATTAAAGACCAAGGATTCATATTTTCACTCTCTTTTTTCTCTATCCTGCTGATTTTTTTCAGGCAGGCTCAACAGAGTATTGTAACTATAATCTGTATAGATTAGTCCTTCTCACGTGCAGGAGCTGGGACTGCAATATGTGCACCACTGTGTTACATATTGAACAGTTTATCTTCTCCCCTGGGACTTCAGTATAACCCTTGAGATTTGAGTGCTGCCTTGATTTCTTCTGTTTAGCCATTCTCGGGTATCTCGTCTAAGCTGGTTATGTAGGTTCCCCTCTCCTCTCAGAGGTACGAAGTGTCTGCAGAGGGCAATTCCTTCCCCCTGCCTGAGACACCTGATTTAAACTGGTGTGACTCACTCCACACATGCCCTTCTCACCACCTGAATTACAGATGAAGCCGAAAGGACTAACTCAGACTAAACACCCAGCTTTCAGGGAGGTGAATTTAGGAGAGATGAATCCTCCCCTTTGAATATAATTTCACAGTTCACCTAAGTCATGTAGGATAATGCCTCCTTTCTTTTTTTGTTACTGAAATATCAGGGCTTAATCCCCTAAGGGCAAATACATTGCCAATTTGAGCATTGCAACATCCTTTCCAGGCATGTTCCTGCCTTGTAAAGTCCCCAGCTCTGAGCAGCATCTATACTGAGAGGCAAATGAGTGGGCAGTCACCAAGAGAGCCCTTGGAGATGTACAGAAGGATGGAGGTTGTATGCTCCCATGCATCCAAGGCATTTAGATGCCTAACTCTGGGCCAAGGGGAGTTTCTGTGGTGAGTCACCTCTCCTATTAAAGATGTTCCACTCTCGATAAATAATGCAATATCCACTGGAACAGAGACTTGTGCATGTTCCCACAATAAAGGTAAATGCCCACAGAGCCATGCTGAGAAATTGTGATCTGTCTGTTTTGACTCACTCAATGAATCAACAGATACCTATCTGTGTACACAGGGGGGAAACAGATGTCTCTTATTCCTCACCTCTTCCCTGGTTAGGGGCTTCCCTTAGGGGACAGGGGTTCATAGTCATCGTCCAGATCAATCAGAGCTGGGACTTGAAAAGGGATTTTTACTCCTGGTCAGCATCGAGGTGAGCATTCACTAGGAGTGGGATAAGTCACATGAACACAGGTGCACATGCAAACAGCCACACATTAGCCATAAAGTGCCTTTCAGAAATGACATAAACCAGACATAATTTCGTACATATTTTCCACACATGTGGGTGCACGTTTTGTGTATGTCCAGGAATGGAGGTGCTAAACCCAAGGAGCACTTCATCCAGGGCTCAGAGGAACATAAAGCTGAAATACATCTGTTAGACACCCAAAGTGACCTTAGGAACCCAGATACATTAAAAACCTATTGATTTACTTATGGATAACATTTACCTTGCCTAACTTCAGCCGTCTAAGTGTTAGGTAATTAATCCAACCTAGTTATCCAAGTATCCTTCATAGATATCAATGAAAGACAGGTGCCTTGAATAGAAGTTGTACTGGCATTAGATCCATATTTTAAGATAAATCAAACTGCCCTTTAGATATGGATTTATATCCCTCTCCATTGATCACAAAAGAATCCAGGAAAATTGAATGACTAATGTATAAATTCCACAGAGATTTAGATGAGATTATCCCTCCCTTATCAACCCTCTTCCCTCCCCACCCCATCTACAAATCCATGATAATATGGATTGATTGATTTTCATCCAAAACGTTTGGAATATTTTGACCAACTTGCCTCAAAAACTCCACAGGTAACTCCACTCCTCAAAAACCTCAGGCTCAGAGAGGTTGAGACCTTGATTCTCCAAGTACCCTTTCCTAAAATAGAGCCCAGCAACCCAAGGGTTAAGAGGTAAGCTGGATTTAGGAGACCTGAGTCTCTTCTTCTCAAGCTTTTCTATGTGACCTTATATAAATGATTTAGATCCTCAGCCATCCAACTTCCTATACACAAAACAAGGATAATAGCACTCGTCAGCCACAAACTTTACTTTGGTAAAAGCGGTGGCCTTCTTGGCCACCTGGGCACACTGCTGGCTCATGTTCAGCCGTCCATCCACCAGCATCCCCAGGTCCTTTTCTACCAGGTACTTCCCAGCCACTCTTCCCTGAGCCTGTAGTGTTGTCTGGGGTTGTTGTGACCGAAGTGAGGACCCGGCACTTGGCCTTGTTGAACCTCATACCACTGACCTCAGCCCATCACTCCAGTCTGTCCAGTTCCCTGTGCAGAGCTTTCCTACCTTCGAGCAGACTGACACTCCTGCTCAGTCTGGTGTCATCTGCAAAGTTGCTGAGGGTGCCCTCGATCCCCTCATCCAGATCATCAACAAAGTTATTAAACATGACCAGTCCCAAAACTCGTAACATTATCATGAAGAATGCAATTGGAGCACCTTCAAATGCTCTGTTTTAAGAAGAAAACCCAGATTGTCAGAAGACACCAAAAAAAGAGTTCATTTCCAAGTCTCTTAGGAGTCCAAGCTACCCTGAGGGAAGGAAACAAGAGAATGTAAAACTACTGGCCTACAAGTGCCCCAGGAAGAACGGCACCTAACTTTCATTTCACAAATCATTGTAAGTCTGTAGCAGCAGATAAGTGACAAGCTTCATTTCTACAGCATGTCCCTGAGGGCCTAATCCCGACCTCTGCGATGCTAGTCTTGTGCAGGTGTCCCTAAAACAACTGCAGACAAGCAGCAGCTGATTTGCATCAGAAACCTGAAAAAAAAACCTAAAAATAAACCCCAAACCCTGCAGATTATTAAACCACATATTTATAGTATGAGATTGTCACACAGGTATCTTGATTTTTAAGATGCTGTGTGTTTACCTGGAGTGTAAAATTTTGTTTTACTACCAAAGAACAAATGAGATGATTCTGGGACTAACAAAGGAAAATTAAGTACAAGTTTCTGGATTAAAATAAGAGGAGTTAGCTTGTGGTACAGAGTGCAACTGGGCTTTAGCAGCAGTGCTGTGGGGACCCCTTGTGTTCTAATATTTAAGCAAAGAAGTTGGTTCCTCTACAGGCTGTTGGTGCTTGCAGCTTTAATATCAATTTATTTCAATTCCAGGCATGCAGAGGAATGAAGTCTGCTTTTGTTTACACCACTGATTTCGACTACTTTATTCAGCCTCAGGAGTAGTGAAGATGCACGAGAGGGAAATGCAGCAATGCCTAGCTAGCAGCCCCTGAGGATGGGGTTCTAAAGCTTACTCAGTTCTCAAATCCCTCAGTTTGCTTAGCAAATCTCAGTCTCAAATTGTTTTATTTTAATGTTTCCAATATTTTCTGCCCTTTGGGATCAGAAATTGTTACTGAGATACAAAAAAAAAAACATGAGATGAGATTTACAAATGACTCACATCTTAATTCTTTTCCATTGTTTCTCTGCTTTTGAGAATTTTTGTTTCAAGCCTCATGAAATGACTTAAGGATCATTGTGACTATGCCTCAACCTCTCTGACAGGAGCAGAATCAAAAAGAGTTAGAATTATGTCTAAATGTATGAAAAATTTTCAAATACTCATAGGAAGGTCATATTCCTTCTGTTGCAACTGTACTGTTGCAACATTTTTTTCCCAGTTCTGGTGTCTCCAGTTAAAAAAGACACTGGAATTTCCAGCAATTAGTCAAAGGAGAACAATAATATGGTGCTCTAGGACTGGAAAACAAGACTTAAAATGTCAGGTCTGAAGAGTCTACTTGTTCATCTTATAAGAGAGAAGTCTGAGAGGCCAACATGCACAGATGCTAACCCATGGACACAACATCTGGGAAGTGTGAAGGAGCTCTTCAGCCTTTCTGACAAAGGCAAGAAAAAGTCTAATGGTTGGAAGATGGATAAATTCAGTTTCCTTGTTGCCAAAGCAATGAACTGTTCAAGGAACAAACAAGGAGACAGGACATGTGGAATTACTTCTTGGGGTGTTTATAATGAGATTAAGAAAAGCCAGGCTTTAATCCAGTTCTGGCAGAAACAGGAAAAACTGCCAGAATAGAAGAAATAGGAGGGGATAGAGTTGTACGGGCAGGTCATGGCATTTTAACATCTCTAATATCATCTTTTAGGTCTTGGAACAAGGACCAAGGTAGGTTGACTGTATGACCATCAATGTCACAGAGAATGTGCTACTAAGAAAATTATTGTAATTAAATCTCATGCTTCAAAACTCAAGATGCTTGCAAAGATTACAGCATCTTTTCTCCCCATATACAGTTAATCAGTTGTGTTATGGGGCTTATCCATGGCCATCAGATCATTCTCTGCTAGAGATGGGAATGGTTGGACAAGTGTCTTGGAGCGGTGCAGTCTTGTTGAGTAGATGCCTTCTTCACATGTACAGAGTCATCTGATTCCAGGTTAAGGTCCAGAAAATCTTTGCTTTTCAGCTTTGACTGGCTGAATCCCCAGGGATTCACCTTCCCCTGCAGCACGGGATACGGACCAGCTATTGCCATCAGCTGGGTATCTCTCATCCAGTAAAAACCGCGCCCCCGCCCCCCCCCCCCCCAGCGGGAAGTGTGGCCGACGCGACGTGAGTGTTTTTGTTGTCTTGACTTATGTAAAAGAACTGTGACAATCACGGATACGCTGAGAAGATTT
>JANHFX010019610.1:171087-189894 GCA_027560015.1 Chloroceryle amazona
GGTACTGTGCACCAAAGAAACGTAAGTTTTTCTATTCTATGCACTGATGGAAAACAATTTCAAAGCTAAAGGATGAGATCTAATATGCTTGCTCAATGGGAAAAACTGGCTGGGATGTGATTTGCAGGATATCCTAGTAAATAATCTGAAGGCCCTTCTAGCCTCAAACTCTGTGAAGTTCTCATTTTTTTCTTCTGAAAAGTCAGGATACTTAGATAAGAACTATGTCTCCAATTTCCATTTAGTCACCTTTTTCCCAGCACTGTTTTCAAGCTAAAGGTCAACTATTTAGGATCTGATCCAATAAAGAAAATTAGCAACATTGATTTTCATTTATGTCTCATTCTTCTCTTCCCTGTCATTTTATGATGAACATTAGCAGGCATAAAACAAAAAATCTGCTTTTGGGAAAAACAGATTCTGGGCCAGTCCTTCTCCCTTTGAAGTCATCAACAGTTTTGCAAACCGACTTCCAGGAGCCAGTCACTGGGTTCTCGATCATGTGATAGCTTGCTCTACAAATGCTAAATATAAGCCTATGAACAATCCTCTCGGGACAATAAAATCAGTTGGGAGCTTAAATCTGGACATTTGCTTATATAAGATTTGGACACTTTACTGATTAAAGCCATACCTTCATCCAAGACCTTGTTGAAGGGTACATGCTTAAGATGCACCAAGTATATGGCAATAAGGGGAGTTACCCACCAATGTAAAACCATAAAGCAATGAAGTTAAAACTTCATTCTAAATAATAATGCAATTTAGGCCTCCCATTCCAGCAGCGAGGCGCTTAATTCCTCCCAGGACTGCTTGCCGCCAGATTGCTCTAATCCACTTCCAGCTGTGCTACTGCTCCTGTGTGCGAGCATGGGAGCTCGGCTGGGAAACAGAACAAAGCATCCCAGTAAAGCCAGCAGCACTTGGAGGAATATTCAAACACACAGGGGAAATAATTCCCTCTTAAAGAAGAGCGTCTGCCAACTACTGTTCCCATTGCAAGTATTTGAGTCTAGGCCTGGCATATAGGCCCTGATTCAGCAAAGGCTTGAGAACGTGCCTTAATTTGAGCGTATCATTAACCATGTTGACTTCAGTTTATATTGGTTTTGGGCTTTGCGTAGTCCGTGTCTTGAACTTAGATAAATATATCTGTTCTTTCAGTTTTTCTCTCTCCCTATGGTATGCTATGGCTTCAAAGCTACTTCAGCACAGATGTGTCAGGGAATGATGTCTGCTAGAACATTAGCTGTAAATATTTACAGTTCCCAGAATGGCTGCATCTAAGACTGCTGCAGATCAAGCGTACCAAGTGGCTGTCTTGGGGGGCCTGCAGTCTGATCACATCTGGACTTACACAACATTTTAGTTTCATATTGTTTTCAAATACTATTTTTCACATTTCCACCAGGAAAGCTTCATACCTTAATTAGCAAGGTATTAGAGGAAGTAAAAAACCTAAATGATAGGAAAGTTCAGAAACATTCCCTAGTAAGGTACCTATTTCTGAGATTAAAATGATGGTTTGTTATCATTTTAGAAAACTGAAAGGTCCTTCCTTCCAGTGGCATAAAATATCTGTTCGTAGTTTTGGCAGGTCTAAAGACACTGGTCCTTAAAGCTGTCACTGGTACCAGACAGAAATTTGATGGCTCTGGGTCTCCAGCCAGCATGATTTTGAGAACTTTCAAGAAGTTATTTCTCAAGCAAATTTATTTTGCTAACTGTTGTTTCTGATCATTTTAGAATCAGTCTTTGATCACTGGGCAGAATCAGATAAACCAGTTTCAGACGGATGATAACTGCAACTTGTGGCGCTAGGTAGCAAGTTAACACACAGCTATCACCACGGCTTTAGTGGTCTTTATATGTGTGTTTTTATAAAGAGACAAAGTGGAGAACAGTTTTATTAACATATCATGAGTGAGTTATATGGGTCATCCCAAATGAAAGGCAATAAAAGCTTTATATCACACTCACCAACAAGTATTCAGTACTTTATGTGCCACAAATGTTGCAGAAAAGCTATTTTACACATGTTTTAAAGACTGGGTATTTTTTATATTATGGCTGGTTTTGTAAAGCTGCCAGGCACTTTAGCTACCACGAGCCCAACAGTATTCAACTCAGAGGGAGACATAAAAACTCATTTAAAATGTTCTGAAACAGCTTTTTTTTGTGCTTCAGATGCCAAAGTTAAAGATCTGCCGTCCTGATATATTCCATCACAAAGTAAGTCTTTTCATTTAAAACGATTTTAAAAGCTGTTTCTAGTCGTTCCTGGTTGCATGACAGAGAAAACTCAATATTGTCAGAGAATAGGCCAAATGGTGGCTTGTGCTGGACCTTGGACAGGTGTGGGGTTTTGTAGTGCCAAAAGGGAAATTCTGCAGCTAAAGAGGAAGAAGGAAAAAAATTAATGCCGAGCTGATACACAGGCACCACAGACACACACATACAGTTATACCTACGTATTTATACGGCGCCTTGAAAATCTGTGCAAAGAGTGGAAAGAATTATTGTTGGTCCTGAATTAGAACCTGATCCAAGATCCCTGTCGCATGTAACTCCCCATTGACACAAAGGCATTTAATCCACTTTTTAAACTAGCTCTGTTAAATTCAAGAGGAGCTTTGCCAGGAACTTTGTTGAGCAGAGAATGAAGCCTTTAGGCACAGAATAGGCCAGAAGGATCAAAGACTCAGGACAAATTGTATCACGTTTACAGTTATACTCTGCCCCTTTTGGGTATGAGAAGCCAGGCTGGAAGGAAGAGCCCTTCTCACTAAGCATGGAGATGCTCTGGGGACAGATTTTTTGCTCCCTTTCACTGACCTGCTGCTGGAGAGCAGAGCAGACCATGCTCATCAGGATGACACAGGCTGACCCACAACGTCAAGAAGCTCCCACCCCAGCTACGTACATCAGCTCAGGTGCCACAAAGGGTCTGCACCACAGGGCTGTTATCACTATAAATATTTGAAATATTCTGTTTTGGAGAGAACTGATTTTCTGCTCATTTAAGGAGGCACGTGATGGCTTCTATGAAGAATCAGGGTACACCATTCAGTCTGTGCACATACCTTGGTATCAGAGGTCTGAGTCTCTTTTAGCAGGAGTAACTCTACAGCATAAAACTGATGTAGGCCAGTTTTAATTCCAGCCCTGTTCGTGTGTGTGCATATCTGCTGTATACGTGCACACACAGCACACGAAGAGAGACATTTCCCACCTCACTCACTTAACCACAGAGTGTGATGTAGCTACCGAAAGAGGTGAATGGCATTTAATCACATGTAAGTTAATGATTTAAATGCGCTTTTATTTTTGGTCTCTTGATGTAAATCCAAACCAGACAAGCGGAGTCCTCTGGTCAGACGGCTGGAAATTCCTCTGCATGAAATCATGTTGGTGGTCTCTCGGCTCAGCGCCTTCTGAAGAGCCGTACAGTGAAATATCCTTCCGTACCACTAATGAATGCGCCCACCCACACTGGAGCTGGTGCCCCCTAAGAACTCAATTCAAGAATAACTTTTTAAACTCATAAATGAAATCAAAGGGCTCATTCTATGAGCCAAAGAACTCACAATTTTAGGCGGGACGGTTAGTGGGTGGTTAATATAGGTTGTCCCCTTGGTTTGTAGTATACAGTCTCACAAGAAAAAGTAATAAGCAGGATACCAAATATGTACACAGCATTCCAATTAATTAAAGCCCATCCTCCTCCAATGAATATGTAAACTGTTGCTACACTGGTTACTGTACAGAGCTCGAGTGACTTGCTCAGCATCAATGAAAGGAACAAAAGTAAACTCACAAGATCTTGACTTACTTTCCTGTGCTGAGACAAGATCTCCTTCTAGATATTAAACAATCACTAAATAACCAAAACCTCTCAAATTGGCCACAATAAACTTGTGCAAGAGCATCTGGGAAAGAATTTTTAAGACTACTGTCACTAAACTCTCTTTTTCTGTGAGCGAGCACTTGTCATTTCAAGCACAAGCGGTGAAGCCTGGTGGCAATGGCCAGAGAGTTGAATAACCCAGTTGTGCTACCGAAGCGATCTGCAGATCTAGTCCCGTGATGAGGAGATGACTCCTCTGGAGAGGCCTGTTATAAAATTATCAAGTGACACAGGGGGTGGAAGGAACCAAGCCTCTTGTAATTGAACTGACTTGAAATAATAAATGCACACACTTTCTTTAAACACAGCTTGCCACATCCTGAGAATCTGGAATCAATTCCTTTCCTTTCAAGAAGCTTAAAAGTGGTGGGGCTTTGATATGGCATGAGCATGTTTGCTTCTGGGTTTACAGCCCTCACCAGCCCGTTCCAAGCCTTTCAACGTTTTTATATTATAAGACAGAAAAGTTAGGAAAACAAAGATGGAAAAAAAGAATCAGAAAATCAGGGAACTATTAAATCAGGGCAGCCTAGCTGCCAAATACCTTTGGTAAGTAAATGAATCATGATCAATAGCATATTGCCATACTGACTTACAGAAGAAGGTTATCACCTACTTCTGTGCCAGGCATAAAACATAATGGTGTGTGGCTAATGAAGTAGTGCATGAATCCAGAAAAAAAGAACTTTCTTTTTTTTTTTTTTTTTTACTGCAATGTTAAAGCATTTCACTTCAAAGTAATTTTAACTCATCCAGAAAAAACACGATTTTTTCCATGAAGACTTTGTCAAAATCGATATGTTACTATGAATCACTTCTCTTTGGACGATGTTGCATTTATAAGAGGAAACTGCCTCGAGAGAAGGAAACTTCTTTTGTTAAGGGGATGTTTCAGCCCTGATGGTAAAGCTACTTGCTTTATATATTCACATACTTGCCAGTAGAGGGTATCACGATCTTAGAAACAAACAGCTATATGTATCCTTGTGTCTTACATGCAAGAATTCAGACACACACTAAAACAAGAACTTACAAATTTTGTTTTCTTCAGAAACTTTTACACTTTCATGGAAAAAAAATCAATAAATCATGTAGCTACTTAAAGGCTACAGACTGTTCTTGGTGCTATCTCACCACCACGCTCAGCATAGGAAATACTGCAATGATGTAGCCAAGTGATGGCATCAATTGAAGGCTGAAATTGTTGCATGACCCTGTCTGTAAACCCTTCTGGGAGGAACACCAGTTTGGGCTTATCTTTGGCGTTCATTAGGTTCTCATTAATTCTCACATCCAGTACCGCACGCTGCATAAACCTCGTTAATTATCCCAACCACTTCACGCCGCTTTTCTGCAAGGATGTAATAGCCACAGGCTGTAGTGAGAGCTCATGTTACCTAGACTGCATAATCTCTGCTAAACCAGTATGGGATGAAGAATAATCATATATAATTATTATCTAACCCACATTTCTCACAGATGGAGATAGGCTGATGCTACAAATTCCCAGCCTAATATCCCACACATTAATGATCTCCCCTCCCTGACTCCCAGGTTAAGAGAATATAATTAAACAACCTGATGTTTGGTGCTTTAGCTTGCTCAATATTCAGCACTCCCCTATTCCCAACTAAAATAAACTAATTTATATATATATATATATAAAATTGCCAGAGTAATCCATTCTATTTTGGATTTATTCACAAGTCTTTTTCTATTTGTGTGTTTTGACCCTGTGCAACTGATAGTCACTGCTGTGGCTTTCCCAGTTAACCCAAGCACTTGAGTCAGCTGGAGCTAGGAGCCAATATAGAGGATGACTATGAGACATACATTACTTTTATCTGACTGCTGGTCTGTATAGGAACTGTTTAAGATAACCACAAGCAGTAATCTCTGCTCGTTTTTGGATCTCACCTGCTCATATGGAGACAGGGAAAGGGACATTCTTCTAAGAAATTGTATTTTATGTTTCTAAAATGCTTTCTATTACTACAGAACTATACCCAACTACTTCTGCTGTGCTAGAGGAAAGATAATTCATCAGAACCTGCTGCAAAATGACGTGTGTCAAATCAGGGCTAAAGCCCCAGATCCCTTCTTGATTGGTGCTGCAATTTTTAAAACTACCAATCAAGCAGAAATAGGTTCACTAGGAAATATCCACACAGTGCTGCTGTCCATTCATTTTTGCACATAGTCTTTTCACTGCTCAAGAATCTAACAAAACCACCTTTTAATTAACTTGATATTTAATCTGCCATCCAAATCAGCCTTCAGAATCACTGCTGTAGGTTCAGATTAACTGGATAGGGAAGTGGGTAAAATATTTCTGGGATGAGGGGAAAGCTATTCTTGCCTAACCTTTGAAAACTGAAAGACAATTGCTTTGCCCAAATTGAGGTCTGCTTCCTGCATGGCATAAGTCTGCCGAGATAGTCCCAAGGACTCTGTGGTCCTCAGGTACTTCATTCCCTTGATAGAAAGAGCACATAGGTACTACTTATACTCTGCTTGTCTCTGCTTTATCCTGCTTGCACTGGTGCATTGCAGCTGTAAAAAATTAAGCAAAGTATTTTTCTCTACTTCAAAGAGGAAAGTTGAGTATCAGTAGGGGCAGAGATTGCAATGTGTCTGAATATAACAAGAGCATGAAGCGGCTAAAAAAATGGAGCAAGGACATTTGCAGGGAGCAAAGATTCACAGAATCACATAGAATCACAGAATGGTAGGGATTGGAAGGGACTTTTGGAGATCCCTGGCTAGAGCAGAGTCACCTAGATCAGGGTGCCCAGGATCGTGTCCAGGTGGGTTTTGAAATTCTTCAGAGAAGGAGACTTCACAGCCTCTCTGGGCAGCCTGCTCCAGGGCTCTGGCACCCTCAAAGTAAAGAAGTTTTTCCTCATGTTCTAGTGGAACACCCTGTGTTCCAGTTTGTGCACGTTGCCCCTTGTCCTTGCTGGGCACCACTGAATTGAGACTGGCCCAAATAGTTGCTCTCCTGCAGCTTAAGATCTCTTTTCTCTATAACCTTGGTGTGCTTTATTACCATTGGGAAGCATTTTCCTTTTGCTTTCAAGAGTACCTAACCCAAGAGTTTGTTAGGCAGAGCTAGAGAAAGCTCCCATTAATCACTCTGCAGCTAGGAAAAATGTGAAGACCCAATCACGAGCACTTTGCAGGGTTAGATTCCTTATCTCCCAGTAGCAGATATCTGACCTTGAATCGCAGCTCTGATTATGGCCAGATGCAGACACCTCTAAGACACCCATTTATTACTGTCTGGAGCTGCCAGCCCTTATGACTCCAGGGATTTGCCTATTGCAGAGCCAGTGAGGAGCCCCACGTTGGGATTATGCATGTGGACAGATACCCCTGGCTGTTACAGCATGCAAGAGGCAGCACAGCTAAATATGAGATTTACAGTTGCAGAGCAGACCATAAAAAATTTCTTGTAAATGGCCAAGATATTTTATTTTCACTCTAACATCTATTTAGTCTAACTCTTAATTTATCTTTCTTTTACAACTTCCTACAGAGTTTAGCTGAGCTTCCCATTAGCATCAGACAAAAAAATAACTTTTTAGAATCCCTGAGAACTGAAGCCTTATAATTCTCTCTCTCTGTTAACAATGCACAAATATTAAGGAGCAGATTGTTATCTGACATAAATCATCATTTACCCTTTTTCATCTCATGGGTCAGCCCCAGGCAATGAAATATAATCTCACAGATGAAATCTATGGCAGAGTTGGAATCTGAAAAAAAAAATCTAGTCTTCTCTGAATGATATGATATGATGTGATACAATATGAGCACATGGTGTTGAACACGCCCTAGGTCTCTGGCTGTGAAACTAGCAATATAAGGTAAGGTGTGCATCAGTGAGTGGCTGCAAATATTCTCCTAGATTATCTCAGGGATATGGCAGTGTAAATCCATTCACTTTCATGGAGCAACAGGAGCTTAGAGTAATCGAAGCCTCACCTCTCTGAGGGGAAAGGAATGTGAAGAAGAAAAGCAATATCATCAAGAAGACAGTGTAGGATGTATGTAAACATGCATGGCATTCAGCTTCTGAAGGGAAAGTTATTTCTTTTGCCTTGCAAACAAGTGAATGAAAATATGGAGTTTACAGAGTGCAATTACTTTTCTTAAAGCCACCTCTTTCATTTAATTACTTCAAATTTAATGTCTTGATTTAACTTAGTTTATATGAGCAAATTAGCTATAACAGTGTAACATAATAATGAGAAAAGTGGGCCAACAGTCTGATTGCCACATCTAACAACTCAGGGGATGAGTTGCTCTCACCCAGTCATTCACTACTAAACTTTCAGTCTTAGCACAGTTTTGAGTCCTCTAAGCTGTGCCTAGGCAGAGCAGAGGAGGTAGCACGAGCCACCAGCCACTACCAGTAAGCAGTATGGCATCCTGTGTGAGGAAGCTGGGCTATATGGTCAGGAGCCATGTCAAGGCAGTTGGTGAAGGGGCTGCTAAACACTCTGTGCCCTCTTTTATTAACTAGTATAGATACAGTTGATTCAACTGCAGACGTGTGAATTGAGTCCATTGAACTAACCATATCAAGCTGGGGAGGGACATTTTACACGGGCAATGGCTTTAAATTGTAAGAGTGCAGATTAAGATTAGAAGTTAGAAAGAAGTTCTTCACTGTGAGGGTGGTGAGACATTGGAACGGATTGCCCAGGGAGGTTGTAGATGCCCCAGCACTGGATGTGTTCAAGACCAGGTTGGCTGGGGCTTTGAGCAAGCTGATCTGGTGGAAAACGTTCCTGCCCACAGCAGGGGTGTTGGAACTAGATGACCCTTAAGGTTCCTGCCAACGCAAACCAATCTATGATTCTATGATCGGCAGCAGCATCTGACGTCATGTGAACAAAGTTTACAATAAAATGATGGGAGAATGGCAAAATTATTCCACTTCTAAGCACACAAACTTTCTGGCATAGTTGGTAATCATCCCACTCACCAGCATTATCCTGCTGCTTGGTATTTTTGATGTATGCAGAAAATTTGGAAAAGATATCAATTCCAGCAGTGTTTGATTCCCGGTGCTTAGCAGCCAGTTTGGGGTACCTGAAAAGGGAGAAGCAGTGCAGAGAGTAACAACATCTTGTTACCAGCAACGTAGTGGTGAGTACAAATACAATTTACAAGCAGAAAGAAAAAAGCCCTGCACAAAGAACTGCAATTAACGCTGTCATTTATCACAAAGCAGCTTGCCAAGTCCCTCTTAATACTGTCTGTCTCCGTCAAGGCAAGCATTTGGATGGTTACACAGGGATGGTTCACGATAAAGGTAATTGCACTGGTGCTTTATGTTACCACAACCCAAGATACAGTGGCCCTAAATCAGCAGGAAGCACAAATTTGCTGAAAGGTGCGGGGGAGTTTGGCAGCCATCTCTCTGGGTTATGGATGGCAGTCATGTCTAATTCCCTACGCTGAAAATGTGCTCCAGGATGTAATAGCAAGACATGTTAGCATTACCCAGGTGAAGGAACAGAAATTTTTCAGTCTCTGAATTGTTTTTTTACAGATATCTGGTGCAAAGGAGCAGATCAATTTGAAAGATCTGCACAAAGTAATGACTCCTACTGACTTCAGTGGTCTTTAAGCAGACTATATAAAATTTAAATATCTGGTCTCTTGCCTCAGGACTGGCCTACAGCTGCTGATTCATTTGGAAGTAAAACACTCCAGAAGGAACCAAGTCAATTTTCATTGATTCATAGATTTTAAGGTCCAAATCACAAGCCATTTTTTTTCTTTTCTTTTTTTTTTTCCCATTATCCTTGTATTAAGTCCAAACCGTTTGACTAACTAAGGCATATCTGGTAAATCTAAACCTTTCCTTGGTAGCTTGTTCAGTGGTTAATCACTCATACTGAAAAAATCTGTGCCTCATTTCTAATTTGAATTAGTTTGGTTATAGCTTCCAGTCATGGGCTCTTGTCATTTCTTGACTAGAATAATGAGCACTTTTCTGCCTTCAGAGCTTCTCAATACTCTGTAATCAGTTCCCCTTCCAACCTTTCTAAGACACCATAGAGCTCAGAAACCTCCAGTTTTCTGCTGTAAAATGCTTTTCCTGGCACAGATATTTCGTGTGGCAATTCTCAGCGTCTATTCCAAGTTATTTTTAGCGTTGTAAAATGTGGACACCAGACCCCTAAAAAATTTTGGTTTAGTATTGGTCTCCTTAATTCTGCATACAAGGGCATCCTGAAATGTGTACAGAGAAAACATTCTGCAGTTATTAGTCATACAAGCAACCTTCACACATGGAAGTCATCTCTCTGAAGCCAGCAAGTTTCATAAATAAATATTACTCCTGTAAGTAAAGATTGTAGGAGGGAGTGCTTTTTAGGAACTCCTCTTAGGACATCTTTCATTCCAAGGAAATGGAATATTGACTGAAAAAATCCCAAGTTCTTACTTTGGAGGTGCAAGAGTCTCTTCCAGGAATTCCTCAATCTTGTTAACATCTGTCTTGACTTCTCCGTTAAAAGTCAAGAAAGGTGGGTGGGTCCCGGGAGCCAGATTGTGTAGGTCAGCTGGCTTTCTGCAGAGAGAGAAAAAGTCATGAAATCACTAATCTTTATGGTCAGGTAGCTGCAAAGATATTTATAGTTCTTCCAAAATGAGTTTGCCCTTCTTTATTTTTTCTGTAGTTTGTGGTTGGAAGACTTTGAAACTACCTCAAGCACCCTGTTTAATATAAAAACATTCCACAAGTGAAAAAAACAAACCCAAACCTGAATCCCAACTATTTTGTTGTGCACCACAGGCTCTCTAGGCTAGATACAAATCTGATTGAAGTTTTGTAGGGGCCTTTCTATAGGGCAAACAGTGGATCATATAACTATTTTCAACCAAACTGAACAATTTTTACCTTTTCAGGTCAACAGTGGTGACATTGAACACAACTCCTTTGAGCCACAGGATCATGAAGAGACGCTGGGAGAATGGGCAGTTACCAATGCTTTCTCCATCTATACCAGCCTGAGGGATGGAAAGGGAGGAAAAATAGATTTCAGACTTGTTAGTCACTTATCTCACTCAAGATGGAAAACTGGATGGTGAAAGAAAAATAACCAATTTAAAAATAACCATGCGTGCCTGTTATTTAATAGAGCTTATCATCAGCACAAGAATGGAGTTACTTCAGGATTCAGACTTCACCGGGAGCTTGAGGAAGCAACCTAGTGCCTCTCCTGATGGCAGCTTTGGGAAAGGAGGTGTGTCCCTTCCTGATGGCAAGCAACATCCAGGAGATGATCTATTCTTTCAATTACTCTCATCCCTACAGGACTGCCTGCTTCATGGGCATGCTAGAAAACACAGGACAGGTTTTCTGCTCTACTTAATCCTGTGGACTGCTGTTTATATCAGCTCAAGATCCGCTTCACTGTTTTACTATCCAAAATGTAGACTTTCAGATCTAGATTTAAACCCAGGCTCATTCACTCATTCTTGTCCACATTGGGTAAAGCAACAGCCTCAGACACAAACAAACAGATTTAGACAGAAATCTCCACCCGAATCTCTCCAAGGTTCCAGGCAGATTTCATCCACTGCATTCAGTCTGTTCTTATCTCTCATACCTAATGAGTTCCCTACAAACCACTACAAAACAATAAAAAACTGCTAGTGTTAGCATTGAGGAAGCAGTCTATTTTTTCCTTTAAAAATTTATGGTCCTTAGCCATGCAAGTTCTGACTTTGAGCCATGGAGGGATACAAATAACACTAGCTGAACTTAGCCAAAGCTGTGTCCAAGGACAACATCCCTCTACAATAATTATGCTTGTGGCCAAATCTTTCAGGACGATAATGGTTTTGATAGATTTCCATTTTAATTTGTGGTACCATTGTGTTTAAAAGATTCTTATAATCCTGGTGAAGCAACCAACCTTCCGTTGTTGACCCACATGGGTTGCATAACTGTGTTTTATGCACACAGTGTGTGTCTGAAAACGGCTGATGAAAGAGCTGAACAAATACATGCTCTTTTCCTTTGGAGAAAATATTATATTACTCTGTTCTCATAAATTTTATCTTATTAATATTCAAGCTCAGAGGTAGCATTTCTCTGTCTCAAATAAGGAATCACATCTAATTATTGCAGTACTGTGACACTTTTACAGCACAAATAGGGACATTTTGAGATGTGTCCAGTTGCTACAAATTCAGGCCTTGCATGCAAAATGTCGAGCTAAAAGATTTTCTGGTAGGCATCATGAATCTTTCTCAGGTCTTGAACACAGGGTTTGATGACTCTGGGTTTAAAACCAACTTTCACATCTCCTCTCTACCAAAATATGGAGACAGTGTGGATTCAAGGCCTGGGGACAACTCATCGTAAAGTCTAGAGCTATATAAAAAGTTTTCCTCTGGGTTCAGATTCAGTTTCAAACACTCAGGCTCTGGTGTTATTTGGATATATGGGGGTACAGTTCGGCTGCACTTTTACCTGAAATTATGCATCTGCAATATGCCTGGCACATGGACTACACAAGAATCAGCAAACAGTGTGGGTGAAACAGTGGCATGAGGATGAGCAAGGGAAGATGCATTTTCCCATCTGCCTGAGGTGAGAGTAGCCTAGTTCTGAAAAAATGTTATTAATTAAAAAGTTAACTCTGTCCTGCAATTTTCATGGCGAAACAAGAGTGTTATCATGGGAATACCAGGCACCACTACTGCAAAGTCACATTTATTGCTTTGGCTTTAGCTTGTTAAACCATTGCCAAGAACTTTTAACTTCTTACCCTTCCTGGAAAGAGGTGAATGCTATAAGAGAAAACAGTGATATGACACCAAATTTCCCCTAGCTTTTTCACCATCTCAATCATAATCATATCCTTCATAGAGAGCTTGGCTAATGGAGTCTACAAACATATATTACAAAATTAAAATTTTAAGAAAACCAGATTGATGACTGAACTAGAGGGCAAAAGAGCACAGACAGAAGGGCTGATTCTCATCTCACCTTCTCTGGATTTACTTTGGCTTATAAATTCATTGATTCTGATTCACTCTTCACCTGACTCCCTTCAAAGTTAGCATAAAACTCTGGTTTGCCAAGTCCTGCAAATACTTTGTGGGCAAAGGGTTCTTATCTCACAATAACATGTAAAGCTCCAGCCCCTCTGCAAGTCTCCATCCCGTCCTCATCACCCACTTCTTGCTGCAAGTAACAGTTTCATCTTTTTCAGGAAAGAATCTCAGGGATACCATTTTCCTGCTCCCTCCACAAAAGTTAAGGATTACCCAGACCCACATCTTTTTACACATTCTCTGTCCTTCAAGGCAATGGTGAAAAACCCTGTCAAGACCAGAGAGGACTGAAATGAGACAGAGCAGCTGAAAGCCAAGGAAGAAACAGAAGTAGTGGGTCGTGTGAGGCTAAGGGATGCAGAAGTCTTTGGGATGGGAGAAAGATGTGAAGTCTGGAAGAAATAAGATTCATTTGAAGATCAAAAATAATATTAATTATGTTGGTCAAACGAGGCCTCCAACAGCCTCAAATGGTCAAAATATCTTCCCAACACTTCCAAAAGAGTGGGAAACATTAATTGCTAGAGACACATTGGGAATAGACAGAGGAAATTCCAGAAATGAAAGATAAACTAAAGAAAAAGTACGGTATGATCTCTGTTCAAAGCTCCTGGATCTGGAAGCCAGGCTCATGATTTGGGTGGAGACTGACTCATGGGTTTTGATCTCATGTGACTGGCATAACTGAAAACGCTACCACAAATCACAAGGCAAACTGGTGACAGAGGAGGGAACAGAATCAAAATCTCCCCAGCAACACAATTTATCCATTAAATTCAACTCTTTTTCTGCAGAAATTATAGGCAAGGCTCTGTCAGTTTTGTGAATCCCTTCTCATTGCTTCTAACAGCAGTCAGTAATTCAACATTCAGCATTCAGAAAGAGCAAAACCTTAGCAGGCAATAGCTTCAAAGGCTTATCAGGGTGTCTTGAGATCACTTGTGAAGTCTATTAACTACCAGGAGGAGACGAGGAAGAACAGAGAACTTCCCAGGCTTAGTCACTCTTAGCTTCAAAGAAAAACAGCTTGCTTAAAGCACCCTGGTAGTGCCTAAATACAACCCTATTATATATCTGTCCAAGGTTAAGGGCTCAGAAAGGCAGGAATTAAATAATACCTTCATCAAGATCAAGAACTCAACAGTGGATGGAAAGAAAAGAACGGATAATTGACAAGCTAGAGAAACACCATTTATTCCTGCTGTTATTCACAAATGAGCACAAAAGCTTTCTCCCGTAGATTCCCTGAAGCACAGCAGAAGTGATCAACCACTTAGAAAAAGGAGCAGGTTGATGATATATGCACTTTCTCTGACAGCAACACCAGATATTTCTGACTTAATGATTGCAACTAGGGATAGACTTGAGGGTTTGTGGGCACAAGGATCAAGGAAATAGGGTCTTTCAAGTGCACTACAAGTCCCAAAGTTGCAAAAGGGTTTCAGAGCCTCCCCGTGGAGAAGGACCTCACCTGAAAAGGCAAAATCCCAGAGTGACTGTGGAAGAGTTAAACAGATTTGAGGATTTGCTCTGCTAGACTCTTTGGTCAATGCTCATCCCACTGAAGTTTAACTGAGATGTCCAAGGAAAGGTCTCCTGTGCAAAAAAGGCCAAGATTCACATTCAGAAGTTGTGTCTGCCTTGTTTTCACTTTGACTGAATCTGATGAATATATCAGTTTAGGTGGGATGAATGAACATGGACCTTGGTAATAGAAAAGCCCGGAGTTTGTGGAGGCAGAATTTCTAGAGGATTATTTTGCTCCATCTTGGAAGCACAACTTTCTGCTCCCATTGCTTCATACAAGATTACTTTTATTAATTTAGCTACTAAAAATGATGCTTTTCTACATAGTCTTCAATTGCTTAGATAGTTCACACCAACTGCAAGGTCCTGCACTGAAACTCAGTATAATCACATCAGGAAAGCCCCACCATCATACCAGCTGCTTGCCTCTATCTGAGAAATGGCAAGAATGAACAAGATGTTCTCCTTTATTATTTATAAGGTGCTCCTCCTTAAATACTTCAGTTATGTTTAATGAATTCATTAAACCTTAAAAGACATGTGTGTGCACAAGTGTGGGGGGGTGTACAGACACATTGCTAGAACAAAATTAGGGAGGTTTTGGGGAGGAAAAAAGTCTTGAGTTATTTTTGAGCTTGTGCTAAGTATTTTGTAAAGTAGCAGTACTGCTGAGAGCCTCCAACCACTGCACAGCACAGTTAAATGACACGACTTCTCAAGTCCAAGTTAATACTTTGCTATAAATGAAATAACTGGAATAAACTTCCTCACTTGTTCAAAAAATACTTCAGTTGGTATACGCACAGTGGCTGTAATGCACACAGACAATTGTGTATTATTTTAACTAGGCTTACACAGGAAAAGAAAAGCAAGTTTCATTTCCAGCTATTCCCAAAGTATAGCAGCTTTGAAGACATATACCATCATTAATAGTGACTAAGCATCTACCTTAAAAATGGAAAGAATTGCAAATTGGAGAAGCACTGTGTTTTTTTCCAGTAAAAGAAGTTATTTCTTTTTACCTATTCTCCTTATCCTTTCATTTTTCATCGCATTGAGGTCACTCTGCACAATGGTCCAGTGCTCTCTTAAACTCGGGGGTAAAGTAGGGAGATATTTTTGATGATTTCTCTTTCAAAAGAATTCTAACAAGTTAGCAAAAGCAGGCAGGCTAATTCACCTCAATGTTTCCCAGTAAGGATTAAGGAGGGATTTGATTTCACGATCCCTACAATCAAAATCTAGACTCACATTACACATGGTTACACCCTCTCCATTTCAAAATTGGGAAAGCTCCTGCCTTTTGACACTTACTCTCCTTACGCTCAGAACCCAAAGGGGAAGTGAAAATCCTATTCGAAACACAGAGCAGGCCAGGAAATATCCTATTTATTGTGCCATTAAAAAAAAAAAATCTGTCTTAGTAATTATACCACACACACAATAGCACAGATCTCCATTGTAGGGAAAAATCATTGGCTGCAACATGAGAACAGACATGCCAAGGTATTGCTTTAGCAAGGATCTTTTTTTTTTCCAGTTTCTCGTTTCTTTCACAACTTCTTGTCTAAATGTAAAAGCCAGTAAGCTATTTGGAGTGCCACCAACAGCGAGGCAAGCTAAGTGTGTATTCATAGAGCAGCACTGGTAGGTCTCAAGTAAGAGGTAAATCTTGTAGCACAAGTCCTGTGTGTCACAGGACACTCTTGTTGACTGTGGCTCCAGTTCAGGAAAGCATTTAAGCATGTGCTGAAATACATCCCAAGTCAGAGGAAGTATATGCTTGACTTTAAGCATCTTCTTAAGTCCTGATCATTTCAATGGGACTTAAGCACATACTTAAGTACTTTCCTGAGTGGGCGTCTATAACAACAGTAATAAATTTGCTGTGCAGCATTTTAATTGCATTGGACTTTTTCTGAGATTTCATTTTGCTCGGAGAAACTCTGAGCAGCAGCATTCCAAAGGAGGGCAAGCTAGAGCAAAAATATATTCCTAAGCGCGCACACATGGAATGGACCATGTGCATATATGTCAAATAAAAATAGAGCATTAGCTAGAAAGACTGTCAGGGTAGTAACAAAACAAAAAGGAAGTGGTGAAATTCTTTAGCCAGCTCCCCAAAAGCCAGCCAAAATGTTGTCCAAGTCTGGCATACATACAGACATACATTATGGATGCACATAAGCTTAACTTGGTCTGCGCCAATTTGAAAGGAGCTGGCTTGTTACACGCAGTTCAAACTGGCTGAGCAGCACGTCAGTAGAGCTGAGGATCTCCAAGGAGCTGCTGTTGCACTTCTCAGATCCCTGCAGTTTTGGGACAGATGAATTTCTGCTCCTGAGATATTCAGGTTTTTCAAGACATGGAATTGCAGGTTGGAGACCTCGTGGGTATCAGTAGTTAAGACAAGACAAATATTGTCTTTAGGTTTGGTAAATCATTATTTTCCAACTTTTGATATTCACATGAATGGCAGCATGGGCAGGAAGGGATCAGTATTATAGGTCAGCTTCTTCCTTGGGATCCATTCATGAGAGCTTAGGATGTTCATGGTTAAAGATCAGTTGACTGCAGCTGGTCCATGCGCCTGGTGCAGAGCAGATTCATCTGCCACATCAGCTGTGCTCCTGGTATCAGGACAGCTACATGCACAGTGGACAACCTGTACAAATAAGTCTCGTTTTTCCTCACGGGCTCTGTTAGAGGCACTGCACTCCATACCTTCCCCATGAAATATGTTCTGCTTTAAATAAACTTTGTGATGTCTCCAATCAGCCATGTGCAGTTTGGATTTAAGAAACTGTAGACTAGACACAGGTAAATTGTCTCATCACGTGAAAATGATTCGTGCATTTCCATCACCTCTTTTGCTTTTAAAAAACTAAAAGTGCACAGCTTGACAAATACCAACAGAGTAGAAAAGCACAGAGTGGTCCGACACTGGACCAAGAAATTGTTTTGTTCTCATGTATATTTGTAGATTCCCTTACTTAGAACTGCATGTGTTCAGTTTAACAGTACATAATAAAAGGAAGTAGGAGCTATAATGAAGCTTCCTGCACCAAAATCTATGCATATATATATGCACAAATTATATACAATGTTCCAATGTGCTCTGCTGTGAGGAATTTCTGCGTATCAAGTCTGACTTAAACATGGTGATATATAAGGGAGAAGCCCCTGCCGAAGAGTGAGAGTCATTAAATAACATCAGCAGTATTGTAGAGACAAACTGCATATAGAACATCTTTAGTTTATATTCTTTCACTGTCAGCAAAATACCAGCTAAAAGATGGGTGGTAAATGCAGGCTGACATTTTCAAAGTTCCTAGCAGTTTTAGATCCTATGAGACAATTTGAAGGCAGCTGACTTCTCACAAGTATCAAGTCTCCACACTTGGAAAATCAGGCCAGGAGCCACCCAGAAAGAACAGCTGAGTTTAAAAGTCTTAGTAAGAATTTTTGAGATCCGCTTTGGGAATATCCCTGACTGTGAGCTTCTTGGGCAACCAGGCAAAAAAGTTATATGAAAAAGTTGAAAAAAGTCTTCACTGGAAGAACATTCTTTTGAGGAGCACACTTGACATTTAACAAACACCTGGTGGAGACGTCCCATGGCTTTTGCCATACCACCTAGGAAATAATGCCTGGCGTCCTGGTCTTCAGCTACCCCTCCCAGTTCAGATGGAGGAGAGGCAGGGTGCTGGGACCATGCAAAGCCATGAGAGCACAAGGTCCCAGCGTGCAGCTCGGCCAGGACTCACAGGGCTCCTGACTGCCCCACAGCCCACCCACCAGTCCAAATTTCCTTTTAACATTACTGAGACTATTTCAGTTTCCTTTCTCACAGAAAGCCCACAGCTTCTGCTCAGTAACATTGTGAATGTTTTAAAATGTGCTTTCTAGAGCAATTTGGAGCAAAATGTTGAAATTCTTCACAACCCAAAATTACCATTCTCATTACAGCTCACATTAGCAGATTATGCACAAATCTTAGTGGACTGCATGTAAATGTTTCTTTCTTGGCTTGATGGAAAAATAACAATCATCCTTACACTTCTTTCTGAGCCTTTTCCAACCTAACAAAGCAATTGTGCTCCCATCCCTTTACCAGTATCAGAGCATAGGATCCTGTGTGCCCACATTAGCCACGGGATACAACCACAGAGAACAACTTCTAAAAGCAATGTTTTTGGGCTCCCACAAATAATTTGTTGTGAGTGAGATTCCATAAGAACAAGAAAAGAACTCAAGGTATTGCAGATATATAAGCCTATCATACA
>JANHFX010019610.1:189994-229314 GCA_027560015.1 Chloroceryle amazona
TAGAAGCTGACTTCTGTAAGTTTTCTGACATAAGGTCCAAATTGTATTTTCATAAACAAAATAGGGAAATGGGACCTGCATGAAATCTCTGCAAAGTGCTTGTACGAGTGGTTGAAAAAATTCTTATGGAATAGGAATAATCAAGTTTTCTGTTAGTTTTGAAACACATAACATATAGAGGCAAGTAGTGTAAAGGTCTAGGACAAGATGAGTCATATTTAATGTTTCCATTAGCAAAATGGAGGAAGGAATAGACAGAAGCCTACAAAATCTCCCGACAGCAACAAGCAATGAGAAGTTATTGGTATTTCCCAGGAGAGGAGTAGGCTTCAAAATGATGAGAAATTGGAAGAAAGTGTCTGAAATTACTTAAATGGAATTTAGGAAAGTAAACCTCAAGGTATAAGACGTAAGAAGAATAAAATCTAATGTTCAAATACAGGATGGGCAATAGCTGGTGAGGCTACGAGGGTGAAGCAAAAGAGGTTTTATGTCAATTACAAACAGTATGAATCACCAGCCTATGTGTCTACAAGCAACAGCAGCAAGATAATGTGATGTACTTGTGATGTTCTACCACTGCATAAGAGTCCTCAAGCATGCTGAAGACTGTTTTACAAAGAGGATGCCGGTCCATTGTTGTTCGTGACCACAGAGGATAGGATTAAGTGTTTTGCTTAATTTGCAACAATAAAGCTTTAGGGGAAAAAAAAAAATCCAATGTAATTATAGGACTAAGAAACACAAAGCAGGCTTTCTAAGGAGGTTGTGTAATCTGCATTAGTGGAGGCTTTGAAGAAATCAAAAGAAAAATAGTTGGTAAACACAGTATTTGTTTTGTCCTGCTGCACAGCAGAGAAGGTACATAGGGTGTTTAAAAATCCTTTCTAACAGTGTATATTGGTGACTCTGATGCTAAAACCGTTCTTACTGTCAGTGCTAGATGCTTGGTGGCACATACTTTTGCTTTTCTCTGACCTGCACATGATGAATTCTGGCCCCAGTAAGTCAACGGGAATCTTGCCCGTGACTTTGATGGGTTCAGAATTTCGCTCATAGGTTTAATGGCCAGAAGGGACAATTATAATAATCTTTCCTGACCTTTTGCATAATACAAACCATAGATTTCACTCAGCCTGTAGCCAACATCTTGTGGTTGAACTAGAACATATGTTCTGAAAGGTTTTTCAGGATAGACATGTCCTAGAGTGGTAGTAAAATTCCCTCTAGTGGCACGTGTTTGCATTGCAGGGTGAAGTTCTCACTCCATGGACATCGACTGTGAACATCCCACTTGTAGGATTCTGCTGGAGGTAGCTGACTGGCCTCATCACTTATATACGTGATTTTGTTCTTCTTATCGACCAGTTGCATTTCTGTATGTGGGCTTAAGTGACGGAAGGAACTTTAGTCACAGGATTTGAGGAGTCAGTACTGTGAAAATCATCACAATTTTAGTAATAGTCGGTGAGATGCTCAAGCAGCAGCTACTGCTGAGTTATCTTAGATAACAGTGTACCTCACAGGAACAGGTAAGAACTTTGAATAAGAAAGCCAGAAATCCTTTTTTGAGACAAATAAACTCGTCCTGCAACATATTCATACTGGATGGCTGCTCCTGCCCTGCATCTACAGAATGCAGCTCCTACATTTTTGAAGCTTATGCCTGTAGGGTCATATTTTGGTTTTGGCCTTTTGGTGCCACAGCTATTAATGGATTATACTCTAATACACGTGATCTAGTTCCATAACAGTCAATATTCATATCAAACATTCCCACTAATGACAAATATTCCACTGACTTCAGTGTGAGCAGAGTCATACTTTGGATTCAACACTTGCTTTCTAATAAGTGATTAAAACCACAAGTGGTTTTAAGGGCTCAGGAAAAAGAAACTGGGAGTGAATCTGGTTGAGTTATTCACAAAGCACCAATTATAATAATTTCAAATACTGATGATTCTATATTATGAGAGCTGATTAGATATGTAAAAAAAAAATCATCCCCACAGGAAAGCTGTAGAAAATAAAATCATGGAGATGGATCATTGATCAAAGTTCTCACAGGCAATGCAAATTATAGTCAGATTATTCCAGTCCCTAGTAGAGATCAGGTGCAAATGAAGGAGATGTTTCTCCAAAGCAAGCTCTATGCAGAGCTCCAGTTCCCATTACAGCACCAGAATCCTGCACGCAGTTTTTCTTGTAAGAATTAAATCTGTGCACATCTGGAATTTGAATGTCTGTTAAAAATCTCTGAGGCGGGGACAGTAATCTGGTCATATAATATATTCTGCAAATGTTGATGAATTGCAGCCAAATTTCCATGCCTCTAAGCAGCATATCAGACTAACAAATAATAACAGCAGCCAGGTGCTGAAAGTTAATGCTGAACCTGAAATCAGATCCAGGGCTGAATTATTTATTGAAATTCCATGACTTTATTTGCACTATTAGAAGAGAGTCACTTGCAGGTACTGCAAATAAAGGCTTGAATGGTGGGGGCTGCTGATAAGGGCATTTACCACAACAGCAGCTGACCCAAACACAGGCCATAATCTACTCTCAGTGCTCTCACCTTGTATCTCATTTAGCATCATGAAAATAACATTCATCAGTGACATTAAACAGCATGAAAGAGCAATCAGTAAGTCTCATCAATGGCCCGGACTTGGTCTTCCTATCTCCTTTTACATCTCCCAAGTTAACAGTGCTGCAGAGGGTGTGAGAGAAGCTTCATCCCAAGATGCAATGAATGTTTACAACTTCCACTGCAAGCGGGTCAAGTTTCATTGCAAAGGAGCAGCACATCGCAGGCTCAAACTAGTCTTTGGTTTGATATTTCCATCTCATTATGACCTTACAGTGCAACCTTCAATAAACCTTCAATAAACCTACAATAAAGTAATTATTTGTCCATACTATATTACCAGCATTTGGAGCAAGCCTTACTGCCATGAGAACACAAATGCAATACAAATTTCTGTTTCCCAGCTACTCATAGAGGAAACCATTACAGAGTTTAGTGTTTAGGGGATATTGTTTCACCTCTAATATTTTCTTACCTGCAAAAACTGCTGTGTTTGTTCATCTGATCATTTACACAGACATATGGTCAAATTTAGCCGTTAAAGGGGCGTTACACTACAAGGTACTCTTTTCTGATAGCCATCTACAAAGGAGGGGAATGCGACACACTCTGAGTATTTCATTCAACAAGAAACAGAGAGTAAATTCTGAGTTTTTAAATGTAAATACCTGCAGAGAAAGCCAGAGTCTAAGACATACACACAAACAGCAAGTTAGCCTTCTTTGTGGCTTGTGATGTTCCTTCTGAGACTAATGTGTGATAAATGTTGTAAACAGAAAAATATAATTGAGTCAGTGGGTGGAGTTTGATCACATTTCTTGTCTCCTCACCATCTCAGTGCAGGATGATTTCTTAAATCTCTGCATCTATATTATTTGGGTCAGTTTGAAATGCTCCAGTGATACTGCTTTACAAACTTCCCATAGGAAATTAGTGTGACAAACTTCTCGGAGCACATTTTGACTTGATGCTGAGATTGAATTTCCTCTAATTTCATTTTATACTGTTAACCAGAATTAGAAAAAAAAAACCCAACACCTTAATTAAGTTTAATTTGATGCTGTTTATTAAACAAATACTTACCTTTCTTCCCTTTGTACAAAATTCTTGCTGAATTATGCCATGGCAATTTCCCTACTGCCTCTTCAACTCTTTCTGTCCTCTCACTTCAGGACCCTTGGCCATGCTGTCTAGTCCCAACATAATTTTATTATTATTATCATTGCTCCTGAGTCCTTATCTCACTCAGGTCCCTCATGCTTCAAGTGGACCAGTGTCCAAGAAGACCAGCAGTGACCCCAGCAGAACTCTTCTCCAGCCTATTCTTTCCTATCATACCTGTCTCAGAAACCATCGGTAAACTTCTCCCCAGATCTCTCCTGCTCACTCTCTTCCTCATCCAAAAATAATTAGTCTCTTGATTTCCTTTCATTTCATGCCCCTCACCTTTCAGCCACATACTCTGTTCACTGTCTTCACCAATCAAGCCAGTGACAGCAACACTAAAATCTCCCTCCACCTCCCATCCCTTCTTCCCCTGTCCACTCTATTTGTGTGACATTGTCACCCAGCTGCCTTACTCAAATTAAGCAAATCCCATTTGATACGGTAGAAATGGAGTATGACAAAGGGATCATGTCCTGTAGGGCCCCTCATCCATATATCATTAAGTTCATAAGAAGGTGACACCTCTCTGAAGACAGACTCCAAACAAACTCTGTAAGTCAAGTCTTTATTCTGCTTCCCTCTGGCTTCACGACCCTTTCATGATCTGCAGCACTGTGGACCTGATCACTGTTTGGCACCCCTACAAACAAGTTCTTTGTCACAGTTCTTCCTCTCTCGGGTTTAACAAAATACACACAAGATATCCTCTGAACCTTTTTGGTCCTAGTGTCTGTTCTACAGGAAAAAGTTCACTTACTGGTCATTAAAATTTGCTGTTACAATTTGGGCTGATAAAGCTGGATTTTGTGCTGTGATAGGAGCACATTGTAATTCCCGTGCCATGCTTGTGCTTCAGACCTAGAATTTATTCTAGATGGATTAGATAGAGATTTCATGCTATCAATCTACAATCTTTCTAGTTTTCTACACCACTTGTATATATTTTACATTTACAGTTTTATATTTTTTGTTTGCAGGTTTATATTTTGACAAACTATTTTATATGTACAGGTTTATTTTATATTTACAGTTTGTCATGTTAAGAGGCATGGTTAATCTGTTTCCCCAAAAGGTTCATCAGTTATAATTCACACCCTGCCACCTTCTAGTGCTGTAGTCTGAGAGTGGAAATGGGGTCTAACCACGCTATCTAGGGAAGGGCTGAATCTAACCCTGCTTCATTTAAGAAGTTTCACTGGCAGCATTTTGGTTTATCCTGCGCTCAGGCTGGGAGAAGGCAGCAGTTCCCAGTTGCAGGCTGTGGGAGAGCTGTTGACCTGAACAACTGCAATCTGCAGAATGCCATCTGAATTCCATATGCCAAGAAAAACTTGTTGGAAGATCCAGGATAATAAAGTAATTGAGAAATTGGCATTTGGCGAGAGAATTTCTGAATATTTTGTATACATTTGTGTACAGCTAGGCCCAATTCACTCAAGTGCCAGAATAAATTCTGGAGAAGTAGCTATTTTTTCATATTTACTTGCAATTCTTTCTGAAATTGAGATTTATGTTTTTTTCTATTATTGTGAACTGTCAAGCACACAGGTGGTTCTTGAAAAATAACAAATACGGAGGAATAAATTCACACTTCCAATGAAGAGCTCAACATCAGTCAGCACAAATACCCTCTTTCTGACAGCATGGCACAACTTAATTGCTACTAGGCTCACTCACTTCCAAAGCTCCTGGATATGGTTTTAAAAGAATGATAAATCAGTATTTATATAAATAACTTTAAATAAATAAAATATTTAAATAGATTTAAAAATATGTTCAATTGTGAAGAGCCCTTCTTGCCCATGGAAGCCTCAGCAAGGTACTGCAACCTGTGCAAACAGGGTTGGGAGCGGTGGCCAGGGTCAGAGGAAAGAGGCATTTCCTTCCCTTGGAAACAAAAAATCAACATTTCAAGGTTTGTCTCTTTGTCAGGGGAGTGGGACTGTGCTTCGAGTTCCCCTCCTGGTCACATCCTTCCCAAGGCTCTCCATGGTTGGACCCGAGTAGATGTCTACAATCAGTACTTCTAAAAATTATTATTATCATCCTTGAGAACCATCTCTTTTGAGATAAACATTGAACCACCAGACTATCAGGCTGAGGATACTCTCAGCACAGTAAAAGGGTGAATCGTGGGGCTACTAGTTTCAGTGTACCATCATGGACAGGTAGATATTTCCCAATCTGAATCAAGTCTTCCTGCATGCATGTCCACCTGCCTTTACTACAGACTGAATAGTGAGAGTAAGATTTATGGGGTGTTTAGAGAAATATGTACTTGGAGATGAACTAAATCCCAAAAGATTACATTCATGTACTCCAAGGAGATCATCCTGGCTCCATCTTGGAGCAAGGTGAGTGCTTAATGCAGAGGAAGCAAAAGATATTTTTGAACTTCAAACAAGACCCAGCTCTAGAACTGGATCTAGAGCTTAACGGGGAAACATGGATATCTTTTGAAAAAGAAAACAAAACCAAAAATTCAAAGGTAGAGCACCTCAATACAAGGGCAACTCAGTAAATCGGCAAAAATACTATTCCTTGTGAAACAGCATGGGCAAGTCAACAGTCAAAGATTAAAAGTACATTAAAATGATCCCAATGCTAGTGGAAGTCTGAAAAAAGGCCTAATAATGAAGACTTCTGGAGCACTGGATCCTTTCAGCATGCCCTGAACATTTAAAAGACTTAGGGACAGAAAAGCAAAGAAAACTGCCTTTCTGAGAGATCCTATCACCTGCAAGAATATTCCATGATTCAACACCTCTTCATCCAGGAACAGGTTTGATAAAATACCATAACTAAAATAAACAAACGAGACAGGTCTCCAGCTGCACACTGAATCAGCAGCAGTGGCTCATCACAAAACACAGGGCAGTGAAAGAAAATAATTTCCTCCCATGATATGCATTCGTATCTGTTTGAAGCTGCCCATTCAGCAGCTAAAAGCAAAAGGAAAGCAGGAACACAACGTGCCTGTTGACCCACACAAATTGAATCACAATCTAGAAAAACACCGGCAACAATAGCGATGATCCATCGGGGCCGGTTTCTCTGAATTCCACTTGTTTCGGACAATACACAGGTACAGACACGCACCAGCGCCCAACACACATCAATAGCTGTACGCGGTGAGTGGCAGGGCTCAGGATGTTTATTTGGGTGTTAAATGTGATGGGAGGACAAGTGTGATGATTGATATCGAGAAGCACCTGCCCAGCCCAAGAATTAATTCAGAATGGGATCCTGGGGTGCATAAAGAAGACTGTGGCCAGCAGGGTGAGGGAGGATCTCCTCCCTCTCTACTCTGCCCTAGTGAGTTCAGTTCTGGTCTCCCCAGTTCAAGAGGGACAGGGAAATACTACAGAGAGTTCAATGGAGAGCTGTGAAGATGATGAAGGGTCTGGAACATGTTTCTTATGAGGAAAGGCTGAGAGCCCTGGGGCTGTTTAGCCTGGAGAAGAGAAGAATGAGAGGGAATCTTATCAATGTTTACAAATCTGAAGGGTGGGTTTCAGGTAGAAGGGGCCAGGCTCTTTTCAGCTGTGCCCTGTGACAGGACAGCTAGACAAGCTGCTGGGCTATACAGATATGAAAATGAATTTTGGTGCAAATGTTTTGTAGGAAATGAAGTCAAGAGGCAGGGATGTGGCATGACATAGGCAATGATAGACAAAAAGTCTGTTCATGTACTATGTACTATTCTATGATTCTATAATATAAACTCTATTGGCTTCAACCCAGTCAATCCTGATCTGAAAAGATCTAAGCAACAGAGCAACCAAGCTAGGAGCACCCTGAAATACTGGAGTCCCTCCTCGATGGAACTTATGTAACACAGTTAAAGGTGCTTAAACAAAGCTAGTAAAACTATTTTCCTTCCAGTATAAATGCTGGTACCCAGGCTACTGGTAAACCTTGTAAATTTGTTAACCTCCATACCAATGCAGAAGGCTAGTACGCTAGAAGAGGAGACTTACGTTGATGACCATACACTACCTCACCCAAATGAGTTTGGAAGAGACATGAACTGTGGTGCCCACCATCTGCTCTGAATGGCTGAGAAATGCAGGATCCATAATAACGCCCGTGCTTGGGCCGCTTCCAGGGTGACAAATGAAGAGTGTCAGAGGCTACACACACTGTACATGTCTGCTCTGTAGGGTGCCTACACCTCTCAAATGTGAAAGGCTTGGCCAGCTTCACAACCAAGGATCCAAAAAAATGTTATTGTCAGTTTTGGGAGCACTAAACAGATTGAACCAGATGTTTCAGTATCATTATTCTTCCTTGTGCTTTTCTCTCTTTATTATTTCCTTGCTGAACATAAGAAAGATTTTGTATGGAAGCCAAAAGCTGAGTCCATAATACCAGTACAACACCTACACTTCTACAGAAACAGAAATTAACTTTGTACCTTCCAGACCTGACTGTGATTTCTACTCATCATAAAAGTACTTTTCAAGGGCAGTCTGTGAATCAAATAAATTACAGAGCCTGTATTGTTACAATGGGTTAAAAGGTTCCTGTAGAGTTCTCTCTCCCAGTTTGTAAAACCATTACTGGTTTTGATAACCCTGAAATTCTGAAACTGAAATCACTTTTCTTATCAGAGTGAATCTCCTATGTAAAAACCACAAAAGCCTTAATAGTTGGGAATTACTGTTTGTACCAGGAGTAACATTTTTATTATATCTTTTTTGAAGGCTGCACTGCAGCAGTTCACCAAAATCCAAACCAGGGTTAGTTTGAAATCACCTTTCAGCAGAGATAACTTAAAAAAAAACCAAACAAACCAACAAAAAACAGCAGAAAATGCACAAAAAGAAATCCCAGGACACATAAAAATCTGGTACCTGGGATAATTGTGTCCAAAGGAAAGGAAAACAGCAGCTACACCCTCCTGAGGGCAGTGACTCCTGGGTTTTGACAGAGCACACCGAATCAGCAGGATGACTGTCTGTCCTGGGCAGCCAGGCTCGCTGGCTGACCGATTCATTCCGGGATAGTAACTTTGGTGCCAAATCTTGCTATAGCTTTTAAACATACTCCTAACAGACACCTAAAACTCCTTGAAACGAGACCATTGGAGATGCCAAAGGATTCCTCACATCTCTGCTGCTCCAGGAGACAGTGAGGATCCAGGAGTAACCTTGCTGTGATAATCCTCTATCAAGAAATGACCATAAGGGAACACTACAAATAATTTGATGCTGTTAGTCCTTGATCCATACCTTGGCTGATACCATATCCCTGAGACATTGCAAATACACCACCACTGTCCAGGTCATGCACAACGCTCAGCTCCTAACAGCAGGAAGAGGCTGAGACATTCAGTGTGTTTTATGCCTTCAGCTGGCAGATGGGAATATGTTCAATGTCTGAATCAGAGCGTGAGGAAGATCAAGGCCTTTCAGAGGTCTCTTTTGCAACCATCTTCATGTTTTCTGTAGATGGGTGTTGGGTGTGACTGCAGTGGAACACTTTGTGAAGTAAAGACTTATACCTTTTAAACAAAAGCGCTTGCACACCCGAGCTGATGAACACATCCAGACTATTAATCACTCCATACCACAACAACAATCCCTTCCAGAAATAACTGTGTGCCAGCTCACTACACATTCTTCTACTACTGTGATGATACTACTGTATTTTGATTACCAGAAATATAGATTAACATACATCTTCTTATAGAGTGCTTCTAACGCAGGAAGATTTTTAAGATGAAATGTACTTTGGACCACTCCTGTGGTTGGTTTGCTTTCTGAACGCACTCCTTCTGACCAATGCAAACAGACAGTCTTGTTTGTTTCATGTGTTGTTTTCCATGTATACAAGGTATCTCTGTTCAAATTAACTTTCCAGATATTAGGCACTACTCTAATTCCAAAATGCAAGGGGTGTAAATCCAAACAGCTGTTTCCTCTGCAAACAGAATGAAGCCATAAATGCTCTGTGATCCATCCATATAGATATTAATAGTCTGCATTACTGCATGTAAAAAGAGCACCATTTCAGTTTAGTCATTATGTTCAAGTATACAGGTGCAAGACTGCCAGAAAAAGCTAAATATACCTTCACCCCATCACGGTGACATTTGTACAGAGGCACTTTGCTTTTCCAGCGCACAAAGAATTAAATTTAACGTCAGTTACAAGAAGCTGGGTTAAGCACAGAGCAAGAGCGACCTCCCAGCGCTCACTTCCCCGAAGCTGCTGCTGCCAGCATCTCGTGCTACAGCATATCAAGCCTTTTCCTCTGGCAGCCTCTTCCAACTCCTTGTCAAACAAGTTTAGAGAGGGAATTGCTGCTGGAGAGTTTCAGTGTTCACAAAAGGCCTGCTTGCACAAAGGGCAGATCTGGCCAAGGCTGAGCCTTCTCCCCAGCAGACCTCTTCTGCTCCTCAGCTCTGCCCGTTCTCAGCGTCAGTCCGCCTGTGTTCTGCCCCAAATTTGGGGGGTGGTTACTCTCAGTCAAGCGTCTTGCAAGAACAAACACTCATTCACAAAGAAATATCTCACAGATTGAGGTTAGGGCACCCTGAGAAAGAGAGTAAAATCAGTGAGGCTGATAACAAATAGGTGTGATAAGCACCTAACCTGTCCCTGCCATGGCAGTTGGGCTGGCTGTGTCCTGGTGGTGCCCAGCCTATCTGCACAGCTCAGGAGACATTTCACCTGCATTAGGTTACAGCACGGCTCTTTTGTTTACAATCATCTCTTTACTCATCTTTCTAAGGCTCCTGCTCTCCTGGTTGTTAAAGAGAAGAAGGAAATAGAGCAATTGTGTAACACCTTTCTTTTTTTAACCAGAGACAGAAACTGCTTTTATTAGAGACTCGACGGCTGGTGAAAAACAGCCCTTTCTGGTTTATTTGTGCTTGTAGAAGACAGAGTTTTCTCCAGGCTACATCTACTGCCCTAGATTTTTCTCACTGATCTCGGCGTTTGCTGTCTCTGTGTTCACTCAAGGACGCAGGGAGGAACTTTTTCTCCTCGAGTGAAATATTAGTGCCAGGAAAATCAAATGATGAAATGCTCATTGACCCCAACATCTCCTCTTGCTAAAACTTCCTCAAGTACAGTCCAGTATATTTAGATCTGCCCCTTTTCCCAGCATCCTATAATCATCCAGAAGTTGCCACCTTTCAGTTCCTGCTTCCAGTCTTAAAACAGACAGATCAAGTGCCTTCTCCTTTGCAGACTCTCTCCTAGATCAGCCTTCCTGTTTATCTCCCATTATTAATATGCTATTCTTCCAATTTTATTCTCCAGCAAGTTTTCACCTGTGCACATTTCTCTTCTATGCTCCTATTTTTCAATTTGCTCCTCCCTTGCTTGGATATTCTTATTTTTCAACTTCTGGGCTGTATAATGTAATAGTCTGGTTATATGCTTTAGAGCTTTTTACACTTTTAATTAAATTAATGGCACCTTTCCAAAACATCAAGAATTGCAGTTTTTCAACCTAAATGGAAAGTTTCCAGGAAGATACCAATTAATTCTTTTGCTCCAGTTCTGCAAATGATGAGTTTTATGTGAGAGCGTCTGCAATTCTGTCACATGCATTATGCAGGAAGTCACATTACTAAAAATGTTCTTTCTGGAGTTATAAATCTTCAGGTGATGGCATGGCTCAGTTGAATGTAGTGCAAATTTTTTTCCACTAACTTATGGATCCAGAACTTTACACAATGAATCTGGGCAATGACCTTCAGTTTAACAGCTGATGCAGTCAAAGAGCCATATATCACAAACATCCATGTCAGCCTCAATAAAATAGTGTGGGCACTAAAACAAATCACTGGTTAAAGGTTTGCATTCCAGAATACGTTTGTGATGACAGAGAGCCAAAAAAATCCCATGAGCCTATTTTGTAGCCCACAAACATCTCCATTAAACTCACTTTGGTAGAAACAACTTGTAGAGGAAAGGTATCAGGATGTATGGGCCCATACAGGTCCTTTTTAATACACTAAGCTCTACTGGGCAGTTATGAACCAGGAATTCTTGTAAAATCAGTTTGCTAGGGAAAAAGTCCTTGGTGCTGCCTTGGTCAGAAAGGCTGCACCTGAACAGACTGGTTTTGGAAGATGAGTGAAGAGGCCGTGTATACACATCATGGATATGGCTGACACGTCAACTTACAGCCCAAAATATCCATCAGGGAGTACAAAGCAATTATATACCCTCAACTTGACAGAAGGGAGGGGCTGGAATTTGCTTTCCCAATCATTTTGTACTCTGTTTGCAAAGGGCCTGATGCAACTCCCACTTAGTAATAATAACCTTACTGATTTACAGCTCAGAGAGACTGAACACCTGTATTTTATATCAGCATGGTAGATTTCAGCTTCATCAGAAACAGAGGCTTTGAAACCTGCTCTGATCATCAAAAAATCTGAGCTCTTCACTGGGACAGAGTTTGCATGAAGTTGGCTATGGGTTTGAACTGTGCCACTGCTTTTAATGGTGAGATGCTCATAGCCCAAGATCAACAGATGTACCCAATTTGAAACATTCTGGAATCCAGCTGGATCCATTCAGAATCCATATAACAGGTATACTTATTTTTTTCTATATTTTCATTAAATCTATTTCTGTTCTCAGTTACCAATGTATAAATCAGAATGAGCTTCAGGGTAAATAAACTGAGAATGAAACTGGTTTGTCTTATTTTTTTAGGAGTAAAAAAAAAATACTGCAGGAAATAATCAGAAGACTGCCAGCTTATCTCAGTTCTTTCTGTTTTCTGATGTTAGCGATTCAGACCTGACAGCCTCTGCTGAGGTACCAAATCTTCATGTTCTCTTCCCAAAACTAGAGGAGGAATTTCAGGATTCTTAGAGAAAAACCTAAAGCCTAGAGTTAGTACATTGCAGGCAGCAGGCTAAGAATAACAGGACAAACTCACGAGGAGAGGAATAACAACAAAATACAGGAACACTGACTCTCCCTTCACAACATTACCTAATTCTAATGTCACGAAGAAGAAAGCAGTGTGAACGTGTGTGCAAGAGATAACAGGCTGTCAAAGCACCGCTTCTGCTCAGTGCCAGAAAATTAAAGTTTGATTATTCAGTAGAAGCCGAGCTGATCCGAGAGTCACACCAGTGTCCAGTTCACAGTCCAACTTACCTTCACAAAGAGCTCAATTTCAGGGTCCTTTCCTTCCCCATTAGCAGGAATAGAGTCTGTCATTTTTCACCCCCAAGGCTACCAGCTGATCTCCTGCTATTAAGTGGCAAAAGGAGGTTTCAACTGCACGGCGGGTAGGTCTCCCTTCCGAACAGCTCTCTCAAAGCTTTTAAAACATTAAAACATCACTTGTAATGAGAAAGCTGGAAAGCAGTGGAGAAAATAGTTTGTGGGTTAATAAATAAGTAATAACCATATGAAAAAAAAAAAAAAAGGCAGGTGTCAGAGAAGCGGTCCCTGTGCTGGCTGTGGAGTTCTTCAGAGCAACAAGTGCTGCTGTGCTCTGGTACAGTATCCTCATCTGTCAGAGCTGCAGTTCTCGCTGCCTGCCCAAAATAGCCCAGAGCATAAAAAAGAGGGTGGGGTTAACTCACAGGGGAGGAGACAAGCTCTTGGTACCTAGGGCAGGATCAGTCTCTGAGCAAATGATTCTGTTCTTCCCTGTTTTCGGTGTTTCTGTTGTTCCCTCCCTTATTCTACAGCTGGAAGCACCAGTGACAGGGGAAGAGGGAAGGTCCCCAGCAGGTTGGTTTCATCGCTTTAAGCAAGTGATGTTTTCTCTTTATTTTCCAGAGGGTGTTTGTCCTGCTTCTAGCTGTTCAAAATCCTAATATTGATGTTGTTAAAAATGGTAAGAAAAAAAAGAGCCAAATTTCTTCACCCTGTGCATTGGCTGTTGCATCGGTGCAAGGAGTGTGCAGAAAAGCAGAGCTTTGCCTCCATGAAAACCCCTGTGTGTGGTACAAAGTGGTACAGAAGATGAACCTGAACACTTAGGTGAGAAATGCACCCATGGTGCCACCAGTCCTGGTAAGGTTCAGGAGCAGAGGAACGGGAATGGGGTTACAGAAGAGAACAAAGTGCTTCATGTCCCTAGGAATATAAAATATTTGGGTCTCATAACTATTTCTCAGTGTGTCCCTTGGGGTGCTGGTTGTAGAGGTGGGACAGAAGAGTGATGATGTGCTGGAGTGGAGTAAGGATGACAACTTCCAAGGACCTCAGCCTGCTATTGACATATGGTTGTCATCTATACTCCCCTCCTTCACCCTGCATTCCTTGCATCTCAGAGGTCACCACACAGTAGCCCTAAGCAAGAAGTGGCACACAACAGAAAGGTCTTTTAAGGCGTGGAGAGAGGGAGTGATGGCACAGGAGAGGAAAGCAGATAAAGGAGTTGGGTGGGACCTCCTATTGCCATCATTGCCTGGAGGGACTTTGTGCCCTCCTGCCCTCAGGAAGCCCCTTCCTGCACCTCTGCCCTCCCTGCTCTCTGCTCCTGCTTTGGAACCACCACATCCCCGGCTTGCAGGCAGGCTTGGCAGCTCGCACCGCCAGCCACCATCAGTGTCACCTTCTTCTGACACAGACAGGCCTTTTGGGTATAGTTTTGCAATAATCAAACACTTGCCTTTCTTGAAAGCCCTCTTAGCTCTGTGCTTTCGTGGTGATCTTTAATCCCCTCCTGGGACCTATGGGCATTTGACACCAGAGGAGCCAACATCTCCATGGCTCTGTGGGTAAGCTCTGTGGGGACTTCCCACAGCGGCTGTTTCAGATGCACTCCATGATGCAGTGAAATGGTTAAACAAGTAAATCTTATTATGCTGCTGTAACTGTAATTACAACATAAGCAACATTCTAATTAGTGTAAAAGTGTGCTTATGGTTTTTAGATCTAATTAGCTCTCATTCAAATAACTGGAAGGTTAACTATAAGAGAATTAAGTGTTATTACTCCTTTGATTTCAAATTTTTCCATGTAATTTTTAGACTAGGCACATTAATTACCAAACATTTATAGTATAATTATTCTTAGGCCTAACAGCAAACTTCCAAGGACACAGACTAAGTGTACTTACATGTGGTGAAAAGAATAATTCCATTGTAATTATATAGTACAGTTATAAAAGTCTGCCAAAAACATACCTATAGTCACAGCATCTTTAAAATGCACTCCCAAATAATATATTACCAAGCTTATATATGATTATAAGCTTTCAGCTTTGCTGAAAAAAAAATGCTTTGCATTAGCACTGCATATGATGATGTAATTTTCCTGGAAACAATAGGAAGTGAGTCATCTTGACTGAGGTTACTGTAGCTCCAGCCTCATTGAAAACACTGGTTTCATATAGGTAAGTGCTCTGAACAATTTATATCACAGGAGCATGTAGATATATATGTGTATCAGCTCTGGAAGAGAAAACACTGCCAGCTATGAGAAGAGTAAGGGTGTTAATACCACTCACACTAAACCAAAATGTTTCAATAAAACCAGCATTGAAGATATCGGCACTTATAAGATGTGAAGCATGTGACCTATTTAGATGTCTCTTTTACAAAGGAAAAACGTGCCCTAGAAGTACCTACTTTTTTCCACTAGTAATAAAGGGAGCCAAGGGTTACAAGGTCACAGGAAGACACTACAATAGTCAGACCAACGCCGCTGTAACTATTAAGTGAAATAAATATGTAGCTTTAGAGTCTGATTTCTATGCACATATCATCTGTTGCTTCTGAAGTGGTGCATGCCTTGCGCTTTGGAACGTTGAACTCTAGATGTAGCAATTCTGATAGAGACTCATTGTGTCAAAACATTTAAATCCGTCTTTCCCAATTACCGCCTGGGTTTAGTGGTGTATTAAAATTAGCTTGCAAGATGAAGATTATTGTGCTGAGACTCAGCAAAGCAGAAGGCAAACTCTGCAGTACAGAGGAAGGGAGCTATGATGACCTGAAGCTGTTTCCATCCTGACCCACATATAAGCTACTGCAGGAATGGGCCAGGACCCATCTGGTTCAAGAGGTTTCTGAGCAGCAGTGCCCCTGGACGGCTCCTTCCTCACCTGCTTTCACCCATGAGGTACCACCTTGCACTCATTTCCTGACTCAGGACTTGATGTGGGTTGCTCAGGGGCTACAGAAACTGTAGCATGGCTACCACACATCTGGTATTCCAGCTGTGCTCATGGGTATCCACAGAGAAAATAACCCACCCCACCACAAAAGGACCTTCTGATTTTCAAAGATCTCTTTACAGAACCTCCAGAAGAGACCAAGCAAAACAGAATCCTTGTTCATATACATGTTGTGGGGTTTAAAATAGATTCTGAAAGCTTGATTTAAGATAAACTTTGTAGGAGGCAGTGAGTAGGAGGAAATATATATATGTACTAATTCAGGAATCTATTCATGCATTTACTGCTTTGCTGTCATATAAAACTGACTTATCACTTACATCTGGGTGGAACCTTTTTTACTATAGTGGTTATTATTGTCTACATGGATCTGGTTTGTGTTATGAAATCAGGCCTTTCTTTGGCCAAATTAAGGGTAAGATGCTAATAAATAATTAGTACACTCTCATTTTACTGCAAAGAATGACTCGCTTCGTTTGGCCTATCATTTTCTCACAAGTCAGAAGTAGCAGAGGCTTTGAGTTACGTACAAGGACATTAGGCACTGAATTATGAACTCTTCATAAGCCAAGTCATTACAGTTTCAGGTTTATGAGATATATAAATGAATATGAGCACATCATCTCATTAATAAAAGAAGACAGCTTCAGCAAAGGAACCGCCACATCTCAACAGAAGACTTCTATTGTAGGTGAACTCTGACACACTATCAGCTTTCACAACCCTGATCCAAGCTTCACTTCCAGCAAAGATTTGTCCTGAGGGGGTGAATCAGAGGCCAAGCATCCAGAATGTAACTCTATCGTGGAGTTCTCCAGCAGCCTGCTAAGTTAACAAGAAGGATCATGGCATGGAATGTATCCATCCTCCCCAGGCTCACTTGGTATGACCACCCAGATCATTTGGAGAGTGGGGCATCACAAATTTTATATGACACAGGAAATATCTTTCATGCTGTGAATAAACTTCCATTATGGATGAAAAGAACCAGACAGATCTTGGTGCCACTGCAGTAAGCGGTATTTGGGGCTATGATTTTACCTGGGAATTATTTAACAATTTAGTTGCCTAAAAAACCACAACTAAGCAGCAACCAGGTACTAAACTAGAATGTTTGAACAGGTTAAGAAAACAAATCTTCTGGGGACAGTTCTGAATTACCTGTAATTTGCAACTGCATTTACTGCTTGCAAGTGTCTTCAACATCCCACATATTTAACAAATTAACAATTGCAAGGAATCAATGCAATAATTTTAATTTCCTTCATGAATTACAACTTCCAAGTTCTTGTCAGTCAGAATCAAAAGGGATTTGTCTCAGATACATGGGGTCAAACTGCGTGTTCCCCTCCTCAGACAGACAAGATGTGCAAGGACGTGCAAAGCTCTTCTCATCAGCCTCATGCCAAGGTTGCGTGAGCAGGTATTTTCCCTCAACTCCAGAGATATGCAGTGCCTCAAAATATGTTGGTCTGATGGAATGAGAAGGATCTGTGATTTTGTTCTTGCTTATAAATTGTCCCACACTCAAGAGCCTGGAACAAAAATCATCAAGCACTACAACAGGCGCACAGCCCAGACCTCTCAAGAAACGGGATGGGATGGCAAAACCTAAGCCAGAAAACTTTGCACTCCATTAACTCGCAGTATTAGATAGACCACTCTATATCCATCCCCCAGACTTTATGAATCAGTCACAGCCACGAGCTACAGCCGCACTCTGAAAGTGCATTATTTTATCTCTAAGGGTCTCTGGATGAAACTCATCTGTTTAACCACTTCCCAGTAGCTGAAGGGAGCTTACAAAAAGCCTGGAGAGGGCCTGTTTACAAAGGCCTGGAGTGAAAGGACAAGGAGCAATGGCTTTAAATTAGAAAGGAGTGGGTTTAGATTAGAAATAAAGAGGAAGTTCTTTACCACGAGAGTGGTGGAGCACTGGAACAGGGCCCCATCCCTGGAGACATTCAAGGTGGGGCTGGATGGAGCTCTGAGCACCCTGCTCTAGTTGAGGATGTCCCTTCTCTCAGCAGGGGGGTTGGACCAGATGACCTCTGGAGGTCCCTTCCAACCCAGACGTTGCTATGTTTCTATGTTTAACAGAACAGCAGGTCACTAGAATCAGTTCAGATGGAAGCTTTGCAAAGTAAGTTCTAGTCCAAAAGTGTGATATTATTTTTATACATAATTGTGTTTTAACACGGATGCAGTATCAAACTCTGCGGTGATATTAATAAGCATTAACAACTTCAAGGGGAAAACCCACTGCTGTTCAGTGGGAAGAGGGATTCATTATGGGTAATTATCCCAGCACTCCTGTCGAGACAGTCACAGCTAACCATTCATAAGGATAAGGCACTTCAAAGGTTCAAAATCATCTCCTAATGCTGCCTTTGGTAGAGAGGCTTCTAGAGGGCAGTGGTTCATTCCTGTATTCTTTTATTGTATTAACATTCACAAACTATCATTTCAATTAAAAACAAAAAAATACTTCCAAACAGGACTAAGCCTGCTCTAGAAAGTGGTATTGTAGGGGACACAATGGAGAGCATGACAAACTGTCCTGAACTGTGGGCTATATGGATAATATAGCCAATGAAAGAGGAATGGAGATACCCTCAGACCTTGTTTTTCAAAATAAATCCTCCACAGTGTTAGGAAGAAAACCAACACCAGATAAGTGTGATGCACCCCTTGTTGACTCAGGGCTGTCATGGAACTAAAATGACATGATTTTACTTTTTCAAGTCTGCAACAGAGTAATGCATGTCCCACCTTAATTTACAAGTGCTCTCCATGCAAATCCCTATCGAGATGATTTCTGTTCATTTCTTTGTATGCTTTTTGTCATAAATTCCAAATTAATTAGGATTTGAAGTGTGTACTTGCAAACTAGTATTAATTCCCACCCCCAAGCAAAAGACCAGCACACAACACACTACTCCAATCCCAATTTATGAATTATTATTTACAGAAAGTGTTCAAAATGGCATGTACATCTCATGCTAGGGCTCAATTCCCTCCAGTAAATAAGGCCCAAAGAATGCACAATTGCTACAGACTTCATTGGATACATTTGTGTTTCTCTGTTTAGCAAATAATTTGGCTGAAAGTAGAAATTACTTTCTATATTCTGACGCTTTTTACTTCTAAAAGATGAAGCCTTCAGAAACTGAGTTTGAAATTACTTGTGACTCAGACTAGTTCCCCTAGGTTCAAATGCTGGCATCGGTGACATTTAGCTGTGCCTGATGAAGCCATAAAGCACCTGCACAGCAAGTTATGTGCATGGATCTGCACAGCAGATGACAGGATCCTCTGCAGTGGACGTGCTATTTGGTTTAAGAAAAGGACTTCTGGATTTTGGCTCCCTGATAAACCCATGCTTGTTCCAGGTGAAATAGTCGGGATCAGCACCTTTACACCTCTCTCTATAGCAGCACAACTCAACCTTTGCATATATTATGGTCTACCTCATCTCATGGCACTGCTCTACGCCTGGGTTAATGCCACCGGCTGACCCTGAGCCTTACAGTGAACTGTAGAACTCTTCCATTCTCCTTAGAAAATTGCCCTCATTCATTTTTCATTTCACCCTTTGGTACTTCTGTGATAAAGTTTCCACAAAGTTTGCCAGTGAACAAGCTCACTTTCCTTAGCGCATCACCTCAAGCTCTTATTAAAGGAATGGTGGGCTGTTTGGGTTATAATTTGTTTTCCTTCTTTCTTTGATGTAAGAGTTCAAAGTCTTTAAGCACCTGACCTTGACTTGGTGACATTTCATACTAGGTTTTTTTTCGCTTGAGGATCGTTTCACTGCAGAGTTAATGGAGACAAGGAGAATGAATCAGAGAAAACCCCTCTGCTGCACCTGCACATTCACATTAGTAGATTTTCGCTGGTGACAACAGTGCTCAGCTTATTAGAATTTCAGTGACCTTATCTCACACCTTTAAGTGAAGACAGAGGTAGCAATTCTTAAAGAAGAGATTAAAGTAAAACTGAAAGTAAGTCTTTGTGTGAAATTCAGCTCCGAGCGCAACCTGAACAGCAATGGGGTCTTGTTGAAGTCTGTCAGAACTGCAGATACTGGGGAGTCTAACTAGATGTAATTTATTTTTTTTTTACCTTTTAAATTGAAGACTTTTCAAAAATTTGTCATCTTTTCCCCAAATCACCAGGTTTTCACAGAGCATGTAGCATTTATCACTTTTATGAGGAAGGTGTCACTGACTACAGTACCTGGAAGCAATCTCACAGATCACCAAAACATCAAAGCCCAGAATCATCTTTGCAGCCTCACTTGGTGACAACTTGGTGACTATGACACAACTATGATACAACTCTAGAAAATGGATTGGGTTTTGGGGGGAGACCTACATCAGACAGAAAAGTGCTAATGAGACATGGAACTGTTACTCAGTATTAGCAATTTCTACCCATTCTTAGCCAAGACAGCAAGTGAGACTTGATGCCAGACTAACTCATAAAGGTATCTCATGATGTTGAGAGAAAGCCTGAATCTCCCTGTAGAGGAGAGCACCAGTAAGAGACTCTCAGATTATCATTTTGCTACATGTTAAAACAGAAAATTGACTTTCAGAGAAGAAATGTGAAGGGTTCTGAAGGGCCAGGTTAGATGTGCTGTAAGGACTGAGTCCACTGGGCTCTGTATCTTGACTAGGTGGAAGCCACTCTGTGGGAGTTTCTACCACCACTGCTCATGCTGGGGCTTCTAAGCAGAAAAAGATGACTTTAGGACGTCATTACCAAACCAGCATCCTCTGCAATTACCTCATTTGCCATGAGACATCTCTCAATTAAAACAATAAATGAAATGTAACAGAACATTCCTATGAAAGGAAAAATGGCTGAGCAGTTACAAGTGATCTTTTGAGAAAATTAAGTATATTGAATCAAAACTGGAGGCAAGCTCATCTGTCAGTCTTGTAGAATATTATAAACCTTGCAGCTTATTCTTCTAAACCAGAAAAAAATAATTTAAATACTATAAACGGAGAGGAAATCCAGCCACAGGAAAGCCATAGTGAAATGCTTCATAAAATCAAAGAGGAGGGCTCAGAGCAACGGGAATTAACACACGAGAGAATAGTTTACTATTGATAGGGCTGATACTGCCACCTATTTTTAAGACTCCCTCATGTTTTCCCTGATTAGACCCTGGTTTCAGTTTAGTGTAACTTTTGCCAGACTTTAAAAGGGGAGCTCTTCAACACAGGTGTCTGTCTTCTGTATTCATCCAAAGTGCTTCAGATGCCCGAAGGTTCAATTTGCAAGGCAATCAACCACTGAAATCACTGTTCCCCCAAAGTCTCCAGTTTAAAACAAGCCAGGCAGAGCCTGAAAGGGAACAGAAATGCAAGGAAGTGACCCGATTTCCCCAGAATCAACAGCAAGGCTAAGAATAGACTTCTGAACTCCTCAGCGCCAGCTTAGTCAAAACATTGTCAAATAAAAACACATTTGTTTTTCCGAGTGTTCAGAATTCCATCGTCAGAGTAATCTCTCTATACAGAGCAGTAAGTGAGTGCATGTACAAGTCTGCCATCCCTGTACATAAAAAATATCGATATTCTGCAGGCACACTTCCAAAGACATTGCACCAGCCCACCTGTCACGCTCTGCTTGGGAAATCTGGCCCTCAGTTTGCCTCTCTTTCTTCATTTAAGGTAGAACTTAGTTACTTCCCCATTAAGTCACACAGGCCAGAGTGTGTCTTTACTTGACAAGTTAATTGTTAAGTGGAATTAAGAGCAGAATGTGCTTTGGTCACATATTTGCAGGGACTTGGAGAACACCATCTCCTCCCTGGCTGGCAGTCAAGGAGGGAATGTCAGGGCAGCTCCGCTGCTCCCTGGGCTTTTATACCAGGGCTATTTTTAGCTGTTATCAGCCGCAGCACGCGGGACCAATCGGCGCCCGATGCCTGCAAGAAACTCTGCTCCCGTCCAAACTTCATTCTCTGCAATCTCACAGGGAGGAGCCAAATGCCCGTGAATTTGCTGCTCTGAACTTGTGCTGTTTGTTACCACGCGGCAAAGCAAACGCCGACACACCAAACCCGTGAAGAGTTAGGACCCTGAAAAGTTCCTGGTTCAGCAGATAAGCACCATGCCTATGCTTGGTGAAAATAAGTACATTTTAAGCGCCTCATGAAGTCAAATAAAGGATGCAATCGTGCAGTATGATATATATATATATGTAAAAACCAATCTGTGTGGTGTTTACAAAGGTGTTCTTTTCTACAGCACCTCGTAACTATGACCTATGTAACAAGGAACTACTTACTGCTGATTATTTACAAATCCACATGCTCGCCAAAGTGGAGGAAGACTGGTGCCTCTTCAAAATAACAGATTTTTGATATTGGACATTTGTTCGTTATATTTATTTAGTATCTTTCCACGGAAATATGACCCTGTAGCAACTTTTGGCTTTGAGAAATTGATGGTGGGGTTAGACTGCTCAGACATAGACCTCCAGGACCATGCTAGATGTCCTGGGATATCATGCCCAGCCTCCAGCAATTGTTTTTTCACAGGAACATGCTAAAGCACTTGAATCATTTCACCGGCTGAGAAAGCTGCTGTTTCTCAGATGGAACCTGGTCAGATTTATCAGGTGATCAGAGTTCCATGTTAGTTAATCTACCACTTAATGACTGACCTGGACATTTAGATTGCACAAATTCCTCAGAACAGTCTATGTTGGGTGCTGGGGTGATTAATTCAAATAGATCATCTCTGAGGTTTTTGAACAGCCATTTCTAGACAAAGTAAGAATTACTCCTTCATATTCAATGTCTATCCCAATATGGAAACAGAAAAGTAAGCAGTTCAGACCAGTGTTCAAGATACTTTCTGTCTGACAATCACTAAAACAGACTTCATAAATTTTACACAGATGAATCTCTAAATCCAGACAATCTTCAAACTGCAGGCAGAGTATGCACCAAGTATCTTGAGAAATATCCTGTCTGCACTGAATCAGTCCAAGACTCTCACTGACTTCAGTGTGGCTTACATTTTCTGCCTGAGCATGCCACTATTTATAAAACTATTGTATAGAAATATCCCTGAAATCTCACCAAGACACACTGAGCAGACAGCATATTAACTGTGATCCACACCGAATCACTTGAGCAAAAATACTTGCCCTATAAACGGATAATTTTGATTTCTTTAGTCCCCAAAATGACAGACTGAAATATTAGATGATGAAATAAAAACAGAGTAATTAGTTCTTTATAGTTTCATGCCTTACATCTAAATTTATCCATGATTTCTCTATATGACATTTCAAATTACTTGTGTTCTCCATCTTCATAAATCAAAGGATGGCATTTTAGTGTTGAACTTTCTTAAACACCATGATTCTTCTGTAAAAGTTAATCAGCTTTCAAAAACCCAATAATCTTGCTTTCTATACTTCCTGTTCCCAAAGCACTGAAGTATTTTAGTAGAAATATAATTTTATTCATTTTAAATGATTGAGAAAAATGGAAATTAAAGTTCTAGATACTAAAGCATTAGGCATGTGGTTTAGACTTTTTATGGATAAGCGTGAGAGCACTCAGCATGCAGCACTGACCTCTTGGATAACTTTTTAATAACTGGGATATGAATGCAGTCCTCATTCTCAATGGGCCCTCTTGATGGCCTGGGAAAAAGCCCATGATATGTATAAGACAGGTTTCCTTGCATGTCTGACTCACAGGATGATATTAAAACAAAAATAAAGCTAAAAAGATGACTCTTAGGACAACAAGTCTACTCTGTGTAATTAAGGATTCCTTCATTATTTCCTCCAGTACTTACTGGGAAGGTTCCTAGATAATAAACTTGAAAATTAGGAAGAATTTCTAATGACATTAAGAAAAAAAAACACCTTTATAAGTTTAAATGATTTTGCCCAGTATTCCTATTTGTTGCAGACTTGCCAGTATTACTGACACCTCACCGACCAGTCACGTGCCATTTCTGGCTAACAGAGGGGCCGTTGAAGTATCAGTGTTACAGATGAAGATGCACATATTTGCAGAGCAAGGATAAATGTGAGGCAAGTATAAAACACCATTGTTTGTCATTTTTTTAATCGAATATCTTTTAAAATAAATCCTAACCCAATACAAATACACATGAGCAAAGGTTAGAAGAGAGAATAAATACCTATATATTCAGTTGCAAAGCTTCTGCTCCTTCCATCTGCTTCTCAACCAGTCCTCAAGCTACAGGCACAAGGTGTTGAGCTTTAGATGCTAAGATTTCCCAAAGAGCAGTAGCACAGACAAGTGAACAGCCCCATATAAATGTCAGTTAAGAACCCAGAGGGAAGCCCTCTGAAGCTGCTGAAGTTAATATTCATGACCAATACCTGTGAGAACTCTTAATACCCATGGGACAGTGGGAATTGTGCCCTGCTGGTGTTCTGCAGGCAGACTAGGGAGCCTCACAGTGTTGTTAGAACATTGCTGAAAGGAAAACAGGTGTCGGGATACATGAAAAACTGTGAGAGGCACCAAAAAAAATAATGAAGCTTTTTTTGACTGACTCTAATGTGTTCATATCAGGATATTTCATCTCAGTTAGAATGGTGTGTTTACTTAACAATCATAGGTATCTTAAAACCAGGAGTTTATTGAATGATTCTTTTTTTGCTGCTTGTTTAGTCTGGCTATAAAAGTAGAAGCAACCTGAGACAGGATGCAGCTGTGGGGATAAAAAAAAGCACCTTTGTGGAAAGAAGATCTGTGCAGAAAGGAATTACTATGACGACTGGCAGAAACAGAGACAAAATGCATTGGCTGGTTTAGCCTCAAAACATCTGAGGATGTCTAAGCCTAAACTGATTTTAAAGAGCACCAATGAAAAGAAGGAATGTCACTGGAGCATGCGGGCACAGCAACAAGGGGTATTAGCTGCACATAAACAAAGTTCATTTGGAAATTAGAGTTAAGGTGTCGAACCTCCAGAGCAGTGATGTTCTGAGAGAGACTTCCAAATTGAATAGTAATGGCCACTTAGTTTTTAGATCGACCTTGATCGGTTTATGAATTATGTATTATATGAGGCTGGGACAGAAAAGGGCTCTATTTCATGTCCCACAAGGTCACCTTCAATGCCATGACATTTTTTTCTGATTACCAGGAACACAAAAAAAAACAACATCTTGGGAAGTTTGCAATGTTTTTATGATTTTTACCTTTCTGTGCCTCATTTTTTATAAATATATAAGCAGGAAAATACTGTTTCTCTCAGAAGATCTGTTCTCAAGTTTTACTTCATTAACACTTGTAGACTGCATTGAAGTGACTGCATGGAGGCTGCAACAGAAAAATCAATTAACTTGAGAATCAAAATCCTGGTTTCCGATACTACTTGCCTGTCCTGAAACCAGATCTGTGCACTAACCAATTCACTTCTCATCTGTTCCTAATTGTATCATAACTTCATGAACGTCACTGATGTCTAACAGCAACATCAGAGGACCAACAGTAAAAAGTCAACCAGAACTGTATGATTAATTGATAAGAAAAGGATCATCTAGAGGTTGAAATACAAAAATCACACCTGCGGGTAACAAATCGATGGCTTATTTTAGAGCGATGTGACACCTCCTATTTTTTTTCCTCCTACAGAAGGTAGTTTCATACAAGTTCATAACATTTGCCATTAAGCAGTTAGAAGTATTTTAAAAGCTGCCACTGATACAGACAAATATTCGGGTGTTCCTTTTCAGCCACAATCACGGTGTATGAGAGAACGCTGCAAATATGTCTGACGGACCAGTTGCAGAACAGTGGAAAATTTCCCTCCAATACAGGGTCTTATGACACAAAGAAACGAAGCAGGTTTTCTTTTCACAGTTAAAATCTCAAGCTGTGTTTGAGCCACAATAGGAATTCAGACCTACTAAATTCAGTCAACTGTTCTCTTCCACTATGGTGTCTAAAATAAAAAGTAACTACAAAGCGAATATAGTTGAAAGAAACATATATGGGGGTTGCTGTTAAGAAAAGAATAAAGGGTGACTGAAGTTAAAGTGATGGTTCTCAGTCTTGGAAAGACGCTAAAATGCATCACATTATTTAATCTGGTTAAGTTAAACTGCCCAGTGAACAGCTGAACTGCCCAACATTCCAGTGGTTGTTCACTGTTGAATTTCAACTGTTGCTGAGTGTGGACACTGAAAGAAAAAGGAAATTTAAATAACCTGAAAAAAAAAAACAGCAACAAGCCAGTCTGGAGTTTGTTTCCAGATACCCATTATCAGAACTACCTTCTAGTCTGACCTAGTAATCCAGGCTGTGTACTTAAACTTTCACTGGTGGCATTCATTTTGTTTAACTTCAGGTGACCATGTCATTGTATGCAGTGAAAGTTGATGGCTTGATTCAGTTGCCTAAACCTAGATATCCAGCAGCGCTGGAGAGGTCCTTGGCTAGTTGAGGAAATATGTAAACACATGTGAGAAAGGATCTACGGGAGACCTGTGGCCTCCTGCAGAGGCAGCTGGAAGCCAGGTGGGAAATCTTAAGGCCTCTAAACCAGCCCTGGATGCCTATGGCTGGAAAACTGAATTCTGCCCCTATTTGATACAACAAATGGAGTCTACAGAACATTCACCCTCACCCTAGAGATGATGCCTACAATTGTCCATGTGAATTAACATGGACACAACTTCACAACTTCAGATAGCTTTTTGTTGCAAAAGGAGCCTAGGTATCCTGCAGAGATGTAGTTAATAACTTACACCTTAAGCTGGGTGAGATGAATCCAAATATATAAAGAAAACAAAGTGCAAAGCAGAAAAGGAACTTCCCTCTTGCAGATTCCAAAACAATTTACATGTATCATTACCAGTTTCTCTGCAGAGATTATCTATTATTTTGTGTTTGTAAAACATCAGTCTCGGTGGACCTGTTTATTATGTACTTCTGCAATAAACAATTAAAAAGAATACAAATCCCTCTACACCGATCAGAAACCATTCAAGAGCTGACAGTATTGCTCCATAGATAAGTTTTCAGGGACAGCAAAGAAGTAATCAATCCACAAATCCAAACATTGTCCTCTCCTAAAATATGGGAGCTGCAATGTTTCAAAAGAAAAGAGCAATCAAAGCTGGGGTAGCAGCCTTATTTTGAGAACAGCAAAGAGGGAGTTGGAAAAAAGGAAAACATAAGGAAAAGAGACCAGTAAATAAATCCAGTTTTAATTTTCTCTCAGTATGACCTACATATTTACATTGTATTTGCTCCTGCTGCAATCTCTGTGCAGTGACAATTTCCTAGACAATACGGGTCTGTATTTTGAAGCTGTTGCTACGCTACTGTGCTATCCCCAGCCACGATCGCTGCTGGAGCCAAACACTGAAGGTGGCACGGGAGTGTCAGCTGAAAATTGATTCACAGATCTTTCCAGAGACAAAAAAGGTGCCTGAGGATGGCAGAGACTCAACAGAGGTCAGAAGCAAGACCTTCTACCCTTTGTATCCAAAACATTAAGCAAACTGCTAAGCCCTGCTGCTAAAGGACACGTTCTGTTTGTGACTGATAGTCGGCGAACTGGGTGTTATCTGTAACAGAAGGCCCTTCGCTAATCTTCTCACACTCGCACACAGAGTAATTCAGATAAGCATAAATCAAGCTACGAAGAAGCCCACAACACAGTTCTAGTCCTCAAAAGTAAGGGAGGCATAGCTACTAGGTTTGTATGTTAAGATTTAGGAGATGTCCAGTTTCCTGCCCATGATGGGGTGTAAGAGGTAGCCATGAAGCCATGTCATGTCTGCAGAGCTGGCGCGGAGATGCTACAGGTCTATCTGCATTTTCTGAGTTAGTAGAGCACTGGTGATAGCACACTCCACATCAGATTTGTATCTCTGACTTCAAAATCATACCGTTTTCCACGGTGGGCAATCAGAATCTGATCACTTCACTCCAAGAAACCAAATGCCCTTGAAGTCAAATGGCTCTTGGAGTCAAACGGAAGGTGCAAACCATGCAATTGCACCTCATCACACCTGCTTGCAAACAGGAGAGTCCTAAATGATTAAGACCATCACAGAAGCATTTACTGGGGAAATATCAGGGCTAGAAGATGAATTTTGTAATCCTAAACAAAAGGATACACACAAATATGCTGAAATACAGGGAAAAAGTGTCCTCACTGCAAAGTTGGACATTGATGAATTAGAGGGGCATTTTCAATAGTAATTTTTATAGGCACAAACACCCTTGCAAGACTTCCCGCTGAAGGCTACAAATGTTCATCGGTGATGGGCACTCTTTTCCTTATCAGCTGCTTCCACAAAATGCTGGGTTCTGCTCAGCAAAGCACCCCCATAACCACCAATTTAAGACTGAGAATCCACATGGTTACATTACAATTTGGCTCTGCTCTTTTCAAATAATACGTGCTAAAAATTAGCTACATCCTGAAACTTCATGTCCTAAACCATTAATACCTGTTTTTAAATAAATCTTTCTCAACAGATACCAATATGCTCCATAAAAGAACAGAAGAGCTAACTCAGTGGGAAGCAGCATGATTTCTGTAGTGACACGAGTGATTCATCTCACTGCCCCTGTTAAGAACATGATCTGTCATTCCTGAGAATTCATCTCAACTTTGTGAGTTTTTGGGGAGCTAGCACAGGGCTGTCCCAAAAAGCTGGAGCCCTCACACACTCCTAACTTGGAAACAAAGGAATTGGAAGCATCGTGGGAAAAATGGAAATGTTCTCTCTTTCCCAGATACTGTTTTAGAGAAATTGTACTAAAGGATGGAATGATCCCAATGGAAACAGCTAAAGGTCTCAATTCTGATGTACAGAACTTAAAAGCTGTATCTTTATTAAAACAGCATTCTTAAATATAAGCACTGGTATCCAGTGGAAGGAGGGGAGGCAATGACCACAAATTAAGATACGCTAAATTCCATTTAAACATGGGAAAACACATTTTTACCATGAAGGTAGGACACTGGAATGGCTTCACAGAGAAGTTGTGGATTCTTCACCTTTGGAAATGTTCAAAACCCAGCCAGATACAGCCTTGAGCAACCTGCTTCAGGTGATCCTGCTCTGTGTAAGAGGTTGGAGCAGATGATCTCCAGAAGTGCCTTCCAGCATCCCTAACTCTATTTAGCCCACACATGTTCATCATGCTAAACTGCTGTATTAAATTTGTGTATTGTTTGCATAATGCAAGGTGTTTATTCCTGGGGGTAAAGAATTAACCTCCCTTCTTTTGGGAACTGTGGTCCTATGGCACAAATGTGTATGGAAAAGATACAATCTGTAGCCAGGCTCAGGTCATCAGTAAATAAGAAGGACAATTATCTTCTGGAAAGAAAAGATTGGGACTATTCTTCAAACTGCAGCTCAAGCTTCAAGAAAATAAAAAGTTAAAATTTTCAGAGAAACGCAACCTTCAGAACAAACACACTACTGAACAGGGAAGCACAGGAAACACTGGAGCAGGCTGCCCAGGGTGGAGGCCCCATCCCTGGAGACGTTCAAGATCAGGCCTGATGGGGCTGTGAGCAACCTGCTCTAATTGCAGATGTCCCTGCTTAGTGTATGGGGGTTGGAGTAGATGACCTTTGAAGGTCCCTTCCAACCCAAACCATTCTGTGATTCTAGGATACAAGTGAAAAGGTTGGACCTCTGAGCAATGATTAGGCCAAGCTGTTCCATGCACTCAGTAACACAGCCCTGCATGTCAGTCAGATTTCTGTTCAAATGTCAAGAGCTTTTGTCTGAAGAAATTACAGTGTTATTGAAAGGGCATTAAGATGTCTGTGACAAGCCTGGACATGCTGGATTCATACAAACATCTCCATGTTGGTACACGTTATATTTTGCTGTTAAAGGTACAGAAAATTCCTTGATGAAAGCCAAGATCTTTTTCCCTGATGACACATCCTGACATAGTCCACTGATGAGGATGCAATTACCAAGTACTAAGATTCAGTGAAAGATAAGTGAATGTGATTTAAACATTTTCTTAGTGTTTAATAACACAGAACAGACTGCCGAAAAGATTATCCAGTCTGACTGAAACTATGATGCTACTGCAACAGCACAATAGTGTGATGAATTTAAATTTCTATTCTAGGCAGACTGTAAATCAGACACCATTTAATCTTCCCCCTTTCTCTGGCTGTCAGTCAGCAGCGACCTCTGTCTGACACTCACGTTTCCAGCAACTAACAGACGTTTGTTAGTGCTGCAAACAAAGGAAGGAGGGCATAGTGGCAGAATTGTTACCACTGTTGTTCCACAGCGAAAGGTCCTGCTGTCAAAGATGAAGCCAATTTCAGAGCAATGCTGGCCTCAGGTGGACTAGAGACCAAAGGAGAAGGGAACCATCTATGAATAACAGGCACTGACACAACTGACACGTTCATTTCCTACGTGGAAGAAGTGATAGCCCTCAGGGATTTCACAATTCTTGTTACATATTACTCATGAACCTTCTGTTTTATGGGCTGAAGTTTGCTATCTAGATAATTAAAGATAGCAAGGCTGGATCTGCACTCCATGAAGTTAGTCCTTTATTACCTTGATACCAGAAAGAAAGAAAAACAAAAATCTGAACATGTTATGTCATCAGTTTCTCAAGGAATAAAATGCTGTCATAGGTGTTCACTCAGGAGGATCGCAGCATGGATCACCTAAAAGCCTCATGTCTCATCTTCCAGCCCTGTAGGGATGTCTTGGGTCTCAAGGACATCGCAAAGGCACTGGGCACTTACGTTTTGACAAGTGAATAGAGTCCAAAGTTTGCTCTTCTCTCTAGATGAGCTGATAAGCCCATTTATGGGATACTTTGCTACTCTGCACAACAAAAACAAGGAGAAGGGACTTACTCAGTCCTTCTCCATGACAGGTCTTTCCAAAATGCTCTGCTCCTCACTTTTCAGAAATTCAAATTAACCCCATCATCTCCCTGGAATCTCTGCAAGCATTTTCCTTTTTTTTTTCATGCACAGAAAGGGGGGACACCATTATTTCAAAACAAGAAGAAAGAATAAGGAAGGATGATTTGAAAGCCAAAATACAACACGGTGCTAACAATATGAAGTCACTAACAAAATATACTCAATTGCTGCAGCATTTAAAACACGTATGCAGGACTACAAGCAGAAACGTGAACTAGAACCGCCAATAAAGACCTTCCTTTGTCCATATAATTCACATATCTTTAGCAAGGACCATGATCAAGTCACAGAAATAGGACAGCTGCTGCTTCGAGTCACACAATGTAAGTAGCCTGAAGACAACAAAAAAGACCAAGTGCCCTCATGACTGGTTCTCATAGCCCACTTCTGCAGAAAGCAGTAGCAAAACCCCTTGTGGCAGGATGCGGGGACCCAGGATTATTCACCACCCAGCAATTAGTAGATGCTCCTTCTCCTGAAGGATACTCACCTTTTTGCAAGAGTAGGTGCAGTTATCTTGAAATTCAAGAGAAATGGATGAAGTTTTATGGCTTGCCTTATGTAGAATAAAAGTAAATAACCCAATAGCCATTTATTTTTGTTTGTTTGTTTCTTTGTTTTTAATTTCTGAATAACTTAAATGTTCTATCTTTATGCAAAAACTACAAAAACAATCACAAAGGATTGTCACCCAAAGAAAGGAAACATGAAGGGGGAATAACATCAACTTTACTACTACAAGAAGAAATGACTCAAAGGCAAAATATTTAAATCACAGAATGTTAGGGGTTGGAAGGGACCTCAAAAGACCATCCAGTCCAACCCCCTTGGCAGAGCAGGATCACCTAGAGCAGATCACACAGGAACACATACAGGAGGGGTTTGAATGTCATCAGAGAAGGAGACTCCACAACCTCCCTGGGCAGCCTGTTCCAGGCTCTGTCACCCTCACTGTGAAAAAGTTTCTCCTTATGTTTACATGGAACCTCCTGTGTTCCAGCTTGTACCCGCTGCCCCTTGTCCTATCACTGGACATCACTGAAAAGAGCCTGGCTCCATCCTCCTGACATTCACTTTTTACATATTGATAAACATTAATGAGGTCACCCCTCAGTCTCCTCTTCTCCAAGATAAAGGGACACAGCTGCCTCAGCCTCTCCTCAAGAGGGAGATGTTCCACTCCTTCACATACTCTTCCTTCATCCATAATCTTCTACATACATTCAAAAGAATCTCAAGATTCTGTTGACACTTTATGGATATGCTCTCATATATCCTAAAAAGTAAATGTAGCATAATTGTTTCACTAACTCTGTTTTCCAGAAATCCAAGATTTGCAACAGAAACCAAATGAAGCATTAGGAGACTCCAGCAAGCCACTTGATCTCCCCTACCTCATACCAGATAATCAGCATCTCACGCCAATGCAAAGGTTAGAGGGTGTTCTTGCTTAAATAAACTATATTAGCCAAATACAGACATTGTTGAAAATGCTTCTCAGTATGTGAGGCAACAAAATCTCTTGTCTTGCTTTCAAAGCATCTGAGGCACAGATTCTGATCATCTTATATATGTTGAGAAGTGACAAACTTCACAAGACTTCTGCTGAAATAATAGAGTATTACACTCAAGGTGTATGGTCCTAATCAAGGGAAACAAGAACTTGAAAATTTGTCTCATGTAGTTAAAAAACACAGACCTGGCTTTAAGAAGTCATATCTGTGTTACTGTCTAATAAATATTGTGAATGGTTGAATACAAGAGCAGGTTTATGGTTTAGAAATGGAAGTAATACTTTACAAGGTTAGAGAAAGTGTGAAAGTCCCCTCAGTAAGTTATACCTAACTTGAAACTGATTAAAAAATACATGTTAAAATTGTCACAGAATACATGAATTGCAGCAACAATCAGAATATTTTCACCATACTGATACTTCCGCTTGAAGGGAAGGAGCCCCAGGCAACTCCAAACACCCCAAGTCTTCTCCTTCAGTGCCCGAAAGAGACAAGTGAGTTTCTTGGCCCTCTGCAGCACACAGGCAGCAGAGCTGGGAATGAAGCAGTGGGTAACTGCATTTTACAGATTTGGAAGACACAAACATTGATTCTGAGTTTAAAACAAGCGTGTTCTTACCTTTACAAATATGAAAATCTCACAGTCATCCTGAAAGTTGTCAGTTTCTCCAAAGTTATTGTTAAGGGGGAACTTGATGGAAGTTGAAGAGTTAGAAGCACTCTGGCTCTCATGCAACTGGAAATCTGGAGGAAAATCAGTGTTTCTCTCAAGCATCACGTCCTCTACATGTTTGTCTTCCAGAGTTGAGCTCATCAGATCCATCCCCTGGTATGGATGGTTGTCTTCATCACCGTAGTGAGATGAAAAGGAATCAACCTCCCCATCAGCCCCATGCTGAGAGGCCACAGAATTACTACAGCTGCCTTCTGAGCTTTCTTGACTACTGTGCATGATCTCCGGGATAGTAGTGATGGAAGGAGGAGCTGCTGGATCTTCGTGAACATAATTGTAAACATTATCCCCTCTGTCTTCCTCAGAGTCTGGAATTTCATAGATAGTGGTGCTGACAACATTTTGGTAAACATTGTTAAAGTTCTGATCTTCCATGACTGCTGGCTGGTGAGTTTTGCCTGCCTTCTGGTACCTTAAAAGACTCCAGTTAAGGTGAGACGGTGACAGACACACACTCTTCAGAAGGAAGCAAGAGTCTGTGGTATGTTCTCTGAAGCCTCTGCTACACGTGGCAAATCTCCAACAATCATTTACTGAGAGCTTTAAATCAACAACTACACTTCCACTGAAATAAAAGGTAGGGCTCTCTCATTTTTAACCCCTTTGTTGATCTGACTGCTGGTAATTGCATCTTAGGATCTGCAATCAGTTGTTTTTCCAGATATAGCCTAGCCAAGTATAGTGAATAACAGCTGAAGCATCTATCAGTACTAAAAAAGCTATGGTAAAAAAATAGTTATTCTTTCACAGAAAACTTATGTACATTTTGTGGAAAGACGTAGAAATTCAGACTTCACACACTGACTCATATTTTCAAGGAAAAACAAGGAGGCAAAACTGCGTCAACAATACAAGCAATCGTCTGCAATGCTTCAGTGGTTAAATCATTATCAACAAAATGTTGATCATTTATCAATCATCTGCAATGCTTCAGTGGTTACTTACATCATCACCAACAAAATGTTGATCATTTATCACAAACTACAAATAAAATTTAAAGAAAATTATAAAGTGGTATATCCACATGAAAAATGCATCAAACTTGGAACTGTTCCCAGTTTCGCTACTGGTTCAGTTTAGGACCTTGAACCACTCGCTTCACATGTAGTGACTCCATTCTCTCATCTGTGAACTAGGGCCAAGACTGTAAAAAGTCTTCTGAGCTGCCTTGGAATCCAGGAAAAGAAAGCACTGAGTAAGCATTGACTATTATGACATAAGCATAATATATCAATTACTTAGAATTACATTTCACAGAATCATTGGAGTTAGAAGGGACCTCTAGAGATTATAAAGTCCAATCCCACCCCTTCCCCAAAGCAGGTTTACCCAGAGCACATGACACGGGTTCACATCCAGGTGGGTTTTGAATCTCTCCAGAGAAGGAGACTCCACAAACTCCCAGAGAAGAAGACTCCACAAACTCCCTTGGCAGCCCATTCCAGGGCTTCATCACCCCCACAGGAAAGAAGTTTTTCCTCATATTTATGTGGAACCTCCTGTGTTCCAGATTGTGTCTGGAACCTTGTCACTGGTCACCACTGAAAAGAGTCTGACTCCATCCTCCTTACACCTACTCTTTAGATATTTATAGATAGTGATAAAGTCTCCTCTCAGTCTTCTCTTCTCCAGGCTAAGTAATCCCAGGGGTCTCAACTTTTCCTTATAAGATACTAAAGTCCCCCAGTCATCTTTGTTGCCCTCCGCTGGACTCCCTCCAGTAGTTCTCTGTCTCTCTTGAACTGGAGATCCCAGAACTGGACACAGCATTCCAGACACAGCCTCACCAGGGCAGAATAGACGGGAGGATGACCTCCCTTGACCTGCTGGCCACACTCTTCTTATTGCACCCCAGGATACCATTGGCCTTCCTGGACACAAGAGCACATTGCTGGCTCATTGTTAATTTATTGTCTACCAGGACTCCAAGGTCCTTCTCCTCGGGGCTGCTTTCCAGCAGGTCTACCTCTAACTTACACTAATGCCTGGGGTTGTTTCTTCCCGGGTGCAGGACCCTACATTTGCCCTTGTTGAACCTCATTAAATTCTACTCTGCCCAACACTCCAGCCTGTCCAGGTCACACTGGATGACTGTGCAGCCCTCTGCTTTGTCAGTCACACCTCTCAGTTTCGTATCATCAGCAAACTTGCTGAGTGAGGATACAGCCAGTCTCCTGGCTGGGCCAGACCCTGTACTGACCCGTGGGGAACCTCATTTAGGTTGTGTCTCTCCATGTCATAAAATAGAGATCCAAGATGCCCAAGCTAATGCTACTTAAGGTCAGCAATCTAGTGAGCCACCTTGTCTGTACAGATCCATTTCTATAAAGAACGAGAAACACACAAAACTACCCAGAATCTACAGCAGATGAATACTTATAGCTTTAGCACAAAATGAACTGCCTCTGAAGGACAGATGCACATTCCAGAGCAATGGAGATGAAACTCATTCAATATCCAAATCTGAATTTGTCAAAGTTATAAGAACTTTCGACCTTATTGACTAAAGACTTCCTATCAGTATGTTTACTGCATCTGGATTATGTAGATTATTACAAGAACTCTTAGAACCTAATTATATTTAACCTATGGGGTTTGAGTCAAAAGGAAAAATAAAGGTGTTTTCCTCCTAACCCATCCCTGTAATTTCCTGATAAGTAACTGCCACAGCCAGGTCAGATTTCTAAAAGCAGCATAAAAGAGAGGTTAAAGATTGCAATTCCAGCCATCTCCAAACAGAAAGACCAGAGAGGCACATGCTGTTTCACATGGTAAAGCAGCAGATGATGCCTGCCTAAGATTTATGATTGCAGTTTACCCTCATTGTTCTTATACTGGACATTTTAGACTGCTCAATAAAGTCAATTATCAAAAGTAAACCAGTACTTCAGCTTATTAAACTTAGATTCACCTTCTTGTAGGCACCTTGGGGCCTATAAGAGGACTGTTTACAGGGGCCTATAGGACAAGGGATGATGGTTTTAAACTACAGAAGGGTACACTTAGATTGGACATTAGGAAGAAATTCTTTACTATGAGAGTCATAGAATCATAGAATGTTAGGGGTTGGAAGGGACGTCTGGAGATCATAGAGTTCAACCCCTCTGCCAGAGCAGGATCACCGAGGGGATGCAACACAGGAATGCATCCAGGATGGTTTTGAAAATCTCAAGAGAAGGAGACTCCACACCCTCTCTGGGCAGCCTGTTCCAGGTTCTGTCACTCTCACAGTAAAGAAGTTTCTCTTCATGTTGAGGTGGAACCTTATATGCTTAAGTTTATACCTGTTATTCCTTGTCCTGTTTCTGGGCACTACAGAAAAGAGGTTGGCTCCTTCTATTTGACGGCCACCCCTCAGATATTCATAAATATTAATAAGATCCCCTCTCAGTCTTCTCCTCTCAAGACTCAACAGCCTCAGTTCTCTCAGTCTCTCTTCGTAGGGGAGATGCTCAAGTCCCTTAAACATCCTTGTGGCTCTCCATTGGACTCTCTCCAGTAGATCCTTGTCTCTCTTAAACTGGGTAGCCCAAAACTGGATACAGTATTCCAGGTGTGGTCTCACTAGGGCAGAGTAGAGGAGAAGGAGAACCTCCTTCGTGAAACACTGAAACAAGTTGCCCAGGGAGGTGGTGGAGGACCCAACCCTGGAGACAATCAAGGTCACGCTTGGTGAGGCTCTGAGCAACCTGCTCTAGTTGAAGATGTCCCTGCTCATTGTAGGGGTATTGGACTAGATGACTCCTAGAGGTCACTTCCAACATGGAGCGTTCCACATCTCTTAGATAACCCCAGAAGTGTCATAATCAGTCCCAACCAAGTTTAATCACGGTAACAGTGGAGAAAAGCACTGCAGGAGAAATTCAATTCCCTACATGGAACCATCAATACAGTACAAAGATGCAGGCAAGTATCAGAGATCAATGACATCTCCCAGCTCATGAGCACTTTTCTGGTTTGATGCAACTCGAGGACTTCAAGGATACATAACCCATATCAAGGCCTAATTTCAACGACTGCTACCCCAAATTCCTGCCTGGCACGAGTGGTTCATTAGCAAAAAGAGAACAAAGCACATCCTCTCTTTATATTTTCCCGACGGAACCCAGACACAGTTCTTCGCATGGGCATCCTAAAGAAGAGATTCTGAAATGTGTGCTGTGTGATCTGTATTGAAAACTGCTGGCATTCAGGACCAACTTTTAGGGTAGCAATAAAGCTGATCTAAAATCATGAGATTAAATTACTAAAGCTCAAGAAACTTGGGAGAACCAATGAGCCCACTAGAAACTTTAATAGCTTTATTTTCTTTAATTATTATTCTTTCCTTTTAAGGAAACACATTTATCCATGTTGTGTAAAAATCCAAATGTATTTCTACCTGCCTCTGTTCACCTTGCTCTAAGTATGGCCTTGATAAGCAACTCCCACTGATCTTCAACCCCTTCTTACAAAGGGTGCTTGCAGGATTAAATCTGCTGGTATCATAAAAATGCCCTCCTTAGTCACTCTGCTGGCAAATAACTGGAGGAAGAGAACACAGGCACATTCACCACACAAACAGCAAAGTCCATTTGCATAGTATTAAATCAAATGAGGGATTTTTTCTTTTTTTTCCCCTCCACGGACAAGACATTAGCAGGATGCAGCAGCACCTGCTGGAGGGTGTAAAATAACACAGGTATAGTAAGGGATAAGAGCATAACATATGAGTATTGTTGAAAAATAAGTACAGTTAAGTGGATTTCATTAGTCAGGTCTGTGAGTTACTGAAGTTCTCCTTTCCTCTCCCCTTCAGGAGCAGAGAAAAAGACCATTCAGCTTCAAAATCCAGACTTCACTCCAGCAACAAGAGCAATGAAGCCCCAAAGAAAATTTGACGGCACTGAAGAATTTATCCACGTGAAAATTAGGTGCATTTCTTATCACATTATATGAACCCACTGTTAGTTTATAACCCCCACATTTCATCTTCAGGGAAAACAAATAATTTTTATGCCACAATTCAAAAGTTATGTGATAACAAATGAGATCAAAACTGAGGTTCCCACGTCGTGACATGGGACACTAGTGTCCTGTCCTGTTCTCCGTGTCTATTCCCCAGCCAAAAACGCTCTGCTCCAGCACAGGAACAGAGTAAAGCAGCTGCATGCACATGCATCCAGTGAAATGGGTCTTCTCTCCTGCAGAGAAGAGGTTGTATGACATAGGAGAGCAGAAAAAGATCTCGGCACGACTTTGCGCTCCATTCTCCATTGAAAAATGAAGCCCTCTGAGTAACAGTCCCAGCCCCATGGCCACAAGAATAAAGATTACCAAAAAAAAAAAGAGAGATCACTGATTTTATCCATTCCCTGGTCTCATTTGTAGAAAATTTGCTTATACTAAGTTTAGCCATCTATTGTTCAGCACCTAGATTAAGCTTATCACTAATTCTTTCTACAGTCCAATGAACAATGATCAGAGGCATCTCAGACTACGTGATAAACAGAGGTGGAAAGAATTATGTCAGAACGGGATTAAGCATATGCTGGAGATGGTCTTTATTACCACAAAACTCACTCATCTGAGCTCCCTAAATAACTGTCTTTTTAGTCAGCAAGGTTGGAATTTGCCCACATTTGGAAGGCTACAAACAGTCCTAAAAACTCATGCTAGGAACCTAGATAATTGCCTGGTTCACTCTACAGAGATCTACAGAACTAAATTAGGTAGCCCAAACACACAGAGTGACCAGCAGGTCGAGAGAAGTGATTCCCACTTTACGGAGCTCTGATGAGAGAGACCTCACCCACAGTGCTGGATCCAGCTCTGGAGTCCTCAGCACAGGAGAGACATGGACCTATCGGAGCAGGTCCAGAGAAGGCCACAACAGTGATCAGAGGGCTGGAACCCTCTACTGTGAGGACAGGTTGAGAGAGTTGGGGTTCAGCCTGAAGAAGGCTCCAGGGAGATCTCATCGCAGCCTTTCAGTACTTAAAGGGGCCTCCAGGAAGGATGCAGACAATCTTTGTAGCAGAGCCTGTTGCAAGGGGACATGGTGTAATGGTTTGAAACTAAAGGAGGAGAGATTTAGACTAGAGAGAAGGAAGGAATGGATTACAATGAGTGAAACACTGGCCCAGGCTGCCCAGAGAGGTGGTTGATGCCCCATCTCTGGAAACATCCCAGGTCAGGTTGGACAGGGCTCTGAGCAACCTGCTCTGGTTGCCGATGTCCCTGCTTAGTGCAGG
>JANHFX010019611.1:0-22259 GCA_027560015.1 Chloroceryle amazona
CCCTCCCTCTACTCTGCCCTAGTGAGACCACATTTGGAGTACTGTGTTCAGTTCTGGTCTCCCCAGTTCAAGAGGGACCAGGAAATACTAGAGAGAGTCCAACAGAGAGCTACAAAGATGAGGAAGGGACTGGAGCACCTCTTATGTGGAAAGGCTGAGAGCCCTGAGTCTGTTTAGCCTGGAGAAGAGAAAACTGGGATGTATTCTTTTGAATGTTTACAAATATCTAAACAGTGGGTGTTAAGTAAAAGGGGCCAGTCTGTTGTCTTATCACAAGGCACCATTGAGGAGAGGTAATGGTAGCAAGGTGAAGCACGAGAAGTTCCACCTCGACACGTGGAAAAACTGCTTACTGCGAGAGTGACAGAGCCTGGAACAGGCTGCCCAGAATGGCTATGGAGTCTCCTTCTCTAGAGACTTTCAAAACCCACCTGGATCTGTTCCTATGTGACATGCCCTAGATGATCCTGCTTGGGCAGGGTGGTTGGACTCTATGATCTCCAGAGGTCCCTTCCAACCCCTACCATTCTATGATTCTTTAAAACTCTAATTTTTCTGATAGAGTTATTTGGGATTATTCTCTTCCTTTTTATTCTAGCAAAGTTTATAATCTTCTGCATGGTAAATTATCTTAAAGTATGCATATCTTGAAATTATACAGCAAATATGGCTGCAAGCACCTCAGTAACACAGCTGTCCCTGAATGCTGTATAACTGTACACAGAAACAACTCAAGAACGCAGTGAATGCACAAAGAGGGCACACAGACCTTTGCAGAGCAATGAAGAAAACAGTAACTTTGTATGTACCATACTAAGCAGAACAGTCAGAGCAACTGGGCCAGCCAGAATAACATTGCAAGGTCTGTATAAAACCCTCCGCGATTGCTGTGTCCTTGAAGGCAGATCCCACTTGCAGTGTGTCAGTTTGGGCAGTTCGCATCTGAGCTGCAGTGCCTGAAGCCCTCTAGTGAGACTGCTCCTCAAGCTCAAAAGCAGCTCCCTTTTAGGAGCTCTACATCCCTTCATCTTCTCTAACCATAACACCATATATCATCAAAAATTTCCATAGCCAGGGTTTCTATACACTAAACGCGATTAAATTTTGCATAATGGTAACAAGCTAAGGGCATGAAAACCTCAACATTTTACATCCATTTTACCAAAATATGTTCCAGAGAAACACAAATACACATACTTTGCTACAGATTTCAAATATATGTTCTTTGGGTGGCTTAAAGAGAAGACAAACACATTGTCCTTTCTTACATCAGTCTGTCTCTACAATTCACAGAACATTTATCCATCCCACCATAAATTTGGAGAAGTTTAAGAGTTTCAGAAGCAAATCACTTTTACACAAGTATACATAAATGTTTCAGTGAGTGTAAACCAGTTTATAATTACATTTGCTGATGTGTTTCCCAAGGGAGCTAAACTGAAATATTCAGGTTTAAATTGACTTAAAAAGCACCCAAACACAAAGATGTGCTCCTAGGAAGGAACATCTGCTTAAAAAAACAAAAATCACACTGAAATTCAGTTGAATTAGATTTTGAGTGAATGACTGAACCTCACCAGCTACCCAGTTTGTGTCTGAATTTCTTTCATCTCCATCAATCTCTTCTCTTCAATCAAATATGGATGTCTGCTGCAGTGAGCTCCAGCTCTCAAGCGGCTGCCGTATGCAGTAACACAAAGGTAGCCTTTGCTATGTTCATAAATTTGCAATAGATCCTAGAATCACTCAATCACCTCTGCCTCAGCCCACAAGTGCAGCATACAAATTTCAAAATAAACCTCATTAAAAGAGCTGCAAGATGAAGATGGACATTCATTTATCACAACAAAAATAAATTCAATGCTCTTTTTGTGATACATGTAGGCTACTGGTTATGTGGATATAGCTAAAGACCTTAAAATTATTTTTATAGAGGCTTTGTGTAGTTTAGATTATTAGACTCTTTAAAAAAGAGGACAGGACTAACAATGAACTCTTGGTCCTGTACACATGTGGCTTCTCCTTTGCCCATAACATGAGGGAGCACAACACAAGTAGGAAATAAATTCTTTTCAATTTTACCATGATGTGGGTACTTTTGAAAGCTTCATTCAAGATTCATGTTTCAGGGGAAAACAGGGAAGATAAGCATGCCAGCTGTGCCAAGGTGATAGTTTATGATATCTGCTCTTCATCACAAAGCTCAAAACAGTATAATGATGGAAAGGCTCCTACCCCAGCCTTCCTTTGAAAGGCTGGAGTTAGAAAAGTTTTAGTTACGTACCAAAGACAGATGTACCTTCTGTCATGATTTCAGTTCCAGACATGAAGTTTAAGCAGGTAACTTTTTATAGATTTACAAACAGTATCAGATGGGCAGTGATGAATTCTCTAAATGAGAAAGCTGTGATCGGGTAACAATAGGGTTTTGGTGGGTCAGCCCCCCCACCCCTTTAAAGCTTAACTCTGTTCTGGGATTCATACAACTATTAAAAAAATATATATTTACACACACCCATTTAACTAACTACTAGGACAGCAACTGAAGAAATCAAATCAGATTCTCAGTTTGAAATAAAAATCTAAATTACACCTGTATTCTACAAATACTATGACATTTTTTGAACTAATTCAGAGAGAAGTAGTATCAAAGCACATAACAAAAAAGTGTCCTAAACTTTTTTTTTTAGGATGTGCTAAATAGATCTACTCATTATTTATACTTTGGGAATGCTGCAAATACTGTTAGCAAGACTGTGCAGATTAATATTGAACACATGGCTCTTAGCAGAGGATTACATTTCACAGCTCTAACAAGAATCATCAAAGTCATCAAGAGAAAAGAAAATTATGTTATTTAATTTTCTCTGTAAAATATAGTTCCTAAGGAGCTACCTAGGGACCACAAACAGCATCATGAATTGTGAAAGCCTGTAACCTGAATAAATTCTTACAGCAGCTGATGTTCCACATGATTTACCATAAAACATCAGACACATTTGGGAGTACTTCCTGAACAGCATGGTTCCTTCTCAAATATCTGCCTACCTGCTTTCATGGAGTTAAAAATTAACAAAATTCCCATTAATTCAGCAAGGACTGCAGATAAACCAGCAGAGTCTCAGTCCCAAATTTATTTATCAACCTATTCAATCACAAATTTAGAAAAACTTGGGAAATACAACAAGCACATCTCCTCAGAAATGCACACTAATACAAAGAAGCGTTCACATTTCAGTAAGGTGGTCTGTCAACTATAACCATCCAGACAGATGCCTTGACCCTTATCCGGGATCAACCCAAAATATACAAAGCATCCTCAAAAGCTTTGAGCAAATGTGGTAATAAAATGTGACAAACTTTTGTCACACAACTCTTTTAGAACAAAATTAATCAGAGGAATGTTTCCAGGATTCCTGTTTATGAAGGTAGAGAGACTTCTAATGACTACCAGTATCATATCAGCTCACATTTCAAATAAAAAAAATTTTAACGACCTCTTCAGGAACAAAATCCTTATCTTACTGTACATTTATGCAAAGAACACCCCAAAACCTGAAAATCCTCTGAAATGTGTTTTTCTCCAAAAGGAAGGCTGTCAGAAAAGTGACAAACACATTCCTGTACTTCACCAAAAGATCAAACATTTAAAGCCAATTAAGATAAACAAAAAAAGGTATTTGAACCTAAAGGTGTGTGTGGGGAATTTGTCTAAAGAAGTTCCACAACATGGACAATGCTAGAACATTAGCTTTACTTTTACCAAGGTACAAAGCTGGTTTTGTAACCCAGCAAGTCTGTTGCTGGTACAGTGGAAAGTTTTAACATTAGTGAAACCTGTGAACAAGTAGTAAGTTAACCTGTATTTTCTGCATCACTTACTTGATTGTTTTTACACAAGCTGATATAAATTGCATGAGTGATTACAATATTTAGCTATACATCCCTTTTCTCCCAAGGTAGTAGTAATTCTGAAAACAAAATTAACATTCAACTACAAAGTCTTAACTTGCATTACTTCTAGGTAAGTAGGTTTTAAAAAAACAAACAAAAAAACCCCTTATTTCTCAACTACCTGTGAAAGTTATACAACTGCTAGTAAACTAGTAAACTAGCAGTTGTATAACTAGCCTAGTTGTATGCTACCTGACAAAAAAAGCCATGTGTCAAGTACTTCAAAAGACATTAGCTCCATTATTTCAAATACTCAAGCAAAATTCATTTTTAAACACCCTGAAAATTACAAAAAGATTTAATACATTTAACATTCCCTAATGACTTCATAAGCCTTAGGAAGTCAGTGTGCATGTCAGCTCTCCAGAACTATTCAGAAACAAGAGAGACCTTTCACACTACGGAGCTTGTTTCAAATCCCAGCACTGACAATCTGCCAGAATTGAAAACAGCAGGACAAATAATAATTGGGTATCTGTTTGCATATTAATGACCAATATTCTAGCTGCTAAAATGAAACCATGTTATTTCAATCCCAATGGTAGATAAAGATACACTATGTTTAAAGGCTGACAATTTTAGCAGCTCCAGAACAGCACAGACACTGCAAAGACTGAATAGCATACCAAAACGGTATTCTGACTGGCACACCTGAAGATTACTTCGGAAGCTCATAAAACATTCTGAAATAATGACATATTTCTTTTCTGCAAATTCAGACTGCTGGTTTTCATCAATACACAGCTTTCCCAGTGCCAAATTAAAGAACTCCTACTCCTAATCACAGGAAACCTCTGCTTTCACACTTCTAGTCAAAGAGTAAACAAGAGAACACACACACATTTGTGTTTACCTTCCACAAACTAGGCTTTTAAGATTTACATTTCTTCAGAAAGAGTGCTCCACATTTGAATAACATGCCAACATTTCTATAGCAACAGTATTCTATGGAGTATATAACAGTTTTCTCCTAATAGAGACAGAAACTTCAATAAGCACTAAAAAGCAAACATTAATTTGAAAATCATCTAAACTTAGTCTGCAAACACGCACTCTCTCATTAAAACTAGATGAACTAATAATATTACATGGGACATAGCACAAAAAATTGTGTTATCGACTAGGGGAGAGATCTCCTGTTTATGGCAAGTTTTGCTGGTGTTTCCAGAGTTGAGGAAGGGATGCCTACTAAGGAATTTTCCTCTCAATTCCAGGCTAAAACCTAAAGCATAATAACTCAGGAATGTACCTACCAAATGCCATCATCTCTCTGACCATGAGTAATCATGGAAGGAAAAAAAAGGCAGTAAAATTAGGCAATTTCACATGGTATCCAAAGCACCTAATCTCCTTAATTTCCCTTCTATGGCATTGATGTTATAAAGGCTGTTACTTAAAGCTAAATAAATGGTGGTTTTCACTCCCACAGTTTTGGTATTATGAATGGTTTCAGAGGAACTGGTGAATGGATATAGCTAACAGCATTTTAGCAGGGTTTCTTTATAACTTCATCAAATTCCTCTTTCATGAATTTTGGGGTTGGTTTTTTTTTGACTGACTTGTGACGGAGAGAGCAAATGGAGAAAAGGGCTACCTTTTAGTCTGTAGAAATTATCCTTCTCATTAGGTTTCAAATAAGTGTTCTTTCCCATTTTTCTAGAGAGAAGTAATGTGAAGTTCAAAATGGGCATATTTCACTTTTTCTGAGGAAGACTCTCTACTAGTTCTTGCTTCTACTATAAACATATCTTGTCCTGCAACTATTTTATTCTTGATGACATAGGGAAGTTCATTCCCCCCACCACACCATTCTTCATAACGTGTAGTGGGTAAAGAATGCACAGTTATCTCAAGTGTTATTCAGCATGCCAGAGAAGTCTGCATTTCACTGGACGTGGTGCAAGTTAAACTGTCAATAAGGGTACTTATTGAGGGTGCAGAAACTGAAATGTAGTTAGTTATTCCTTCTAAATATGCATAGCCAATGCACATATCAAATTCCTTAGCCACAACCAATATACTATGCATAATTTACAGAATAGTATTAATGAGAGAGAAACTGCAGATTAATGATCAAATTGTAAAAGAATAAGTCACTTAGCATATGGTCTTTTGTATTCAGCTGTCTAAGTAAAAATGTAAGTAAAATCTATAAAAAGTATTTGAAAGTATTTTCAGTCCAACAAAATGATCTGGCTCTAGTAAACTGAGTTCAGATTATCCTCCTGTCCCTTCCAACTTCTCCTTCACTCACCACATGTTAACCTAATTGGAACCTGCAGTGACTAAAAGAATAGTAAAAATATATAAGGACTGATGCAGACAAGTAACAAAGTCCATGCATTTCTTTCACACGCTTATTAGCATTCCCAAAAGTCCATAGGAATCCTCAGCATGAGCTGTTCTGTATTTATAATCCTGTAGAAGTAATCCCCATTTCAAGTCTTTCCAAATGCTTAGTTCATAACCAAATATATTCAATTTTTCAGCTATGTATGAAAATTCTTTTCAATGGTGCATACAGTAAGTAGAAGAAAGACAACAGTTAGGAGGTTTTGTTGCTTTCCTTCTTAAGGCAATAGTTTTTTCCTTTTATGATGTGTTTTTGGTGGGTTTTTTTTGTTTGTTTGTTTTTTGTTTTGGTTTTTGTTGTTGTTAGTTTTGCCTTTATGTTTGTTGGGCTGTGGTTTTGTCACCTTTCCTCCCCCCACCCCTCCAGTAAATTAAGCCTATGATCTAAACAAACAAAGAACCAGGAGGCTCAGATTTTTAAATCAACCCTTCTTATGAAGATCTGCTGGGGGGGTAGGTTTTATTTGTTTGGCATTATTCAAGTATTCGAAAGAAAATAACACTTTCTTTACAAGGTAAATGGTATAAGGAGTTTGATAACATCATTCCAAGTTTTGGAGAGACAGAAAGATAAGCTTAAAATTAAGAAAATTTGCCTTAAAGCCTTTAGCAGATTCAATTAATGTGGAGACAGAGCGCAACAAAGGTATTGCAACAGCGTAACTGTGGGATCAAACTCAGAATAAGACTCTTGACTGTTAAAACAAAATGCCTATTTCAACTTAATAAATCAGGACATCAATGCAGTTCCCTAAAAATAAGATATTTGAAATGAATTAATGTTTTCAGTCACATTATATCTGGGGAAAAACAAAGCAATGTTATAGCAAAAGTGTATTTGTAATCTGTAGGATATTTGATTACTCTTGGAAAGACATGTCTTTTCCAAAAGGCAAACTGATAAAAGACAAAAATGGGTATTAATTGTGATATTTACATGATGATGCAGGTGATGCTCTTTAGTAACTGGATTTAGATGACTAACTCATTTCATGTAGGCTCTTGGACAGATGGTCACAACTTTCAATCATGTCAAGCCTCATGGCAGTTCAAACTTGTGACCAAGAGGTAAAAAGCTTTGTATGCCATTAATAATCTCCATGCCATCTGTTCTCTGTAAATTGAGATACTCTAGGACAATTCCCAACATATTTTTATTATAATATTTATTTCAAATCTTTCCAGAAGCTTACTATTTACCCCATCAAGTTCTCCTCATTTGGCAAACATTATTGAATTAGTTAAGAACCCACACAAGTCATTTCTATTTAACAAACTTTAGATGGCACAGCATGCTAAAACTGACATTCCTTTTGCACACTTTAATTCATTATGTATTGCTTGAGTCTTTTCTGAATATAAAAAAAGTAATAACTAAAAAGCACATCAAAATATGTATATCTCACATATGTGAGCAGAACTGTTTTGACTTGACCTATCATAGTAATGCAATTCTAAAGGTAAACTTCTGAACTTAGAAAATTTTGCTGACTTCATGGTTGGACTACATTCAAACACACTAATTTTGAAAATGCTTCAGCAGAAAAATAATTGAAATTAAACAATTGTGCTGAGTATTCTCAACAGCACACATGGATTTCAGCTTCCTAGTTGTGATGATCTGACCTTGGCCAGCTGCCACTCACCCAGCTGTTCTCTCACTCCCCCTTCTCATCAGCAGAAGAAAGCACAGAGAAAATAAAATGGAAAAGCTTGTGATTCAAAATAAAGACTAGGAGATAACTTACCACATACCATCTCAGGCAAAATGGAATTTACTTTGTCAAAATGAGTTTATTGCCAATTAGAGTTGCAAAGTGAGAAACAAAGACAAAAAAAATGAACACACCTCCACTAAAACACTGACCACTTTCACTCCTGGCTCCGCTATGTCCTTTGCCCCGAGCAGCATAGACAGCAGTTTACGGCCAGCCCTAAACTCCCCTCTGCTGCTCTTACTTCACACGTTTCACCTGCTCTAGCAGGGGTCCTTCCCACATGCTGTGGTCATTTGGGATAAATCTCCTCCACCATGGGGCTCTCCACGGGCTGCAGTGGGGATATTTGCCTCTCCACAGGCTGCCAGGGAATACCTTCCCTACCACAGTCCCTTCGGGAGCTGCAATGGAACCCCTGCTCTAATGCCTGGATGACCTCTTCCCCCTCCTCCTGCTCTCACATTGATGTCTGCAGGGTTGTTTCTCACACCTTCTCCCAGGGGCGCTGCCATCAAGGTTGTGTGGCTCTGCAGCAGGTCTAGTGGATCTGTCTGGGACCAGCTGTGTCCAGCACGGGGAAGCCTCAGCCTCTCCGCAGAGAGGCCACCCTGAAGCCCCCTGAAAGCCTCTGAGCACCTGCGTCCAGTACAGAAGTTAAAACTCAGATGTCTGATAGCACCAGCTCCATCTAGACTTGATTTTTCCCCACCTCCATCTACAAAAATTAAGACTCATCAAGAATGAAGTTGTACTGGAAGTGCAATGCTAGTTGTTTCCATTTTCCTCCTTTACTTTTTGTGACAATTCCACCACTAAATCTGAAGCATGACAGAAGCAGGATGATATACAAAACCCTGCCCTATTTCTAGGCCAGCACAGCAGCCTTCTGTCTGCTCCTCCTGACTGTCTGGGCCCCCTGTACACAGCAGCAAGCTCCTGGCCTGTCAGCTTCGCTTCTCCAAACAACTCAAGGACATAAGCAGGCAAGGGGATTGCAGGGTGGCTCTAACATGCACAGGCTCATCTGCACTAAATACTCCAGTAACTGAGGTTTTAACCCACATAGCCATTTTTACCTTCTGCTAGCAGTGATCTCAAGTCCTGATAAAGCAGGCTGACAGATTCAACTGCCATACTCCGTCGATGCTGGCAGCGAAGGCTAAGGTAGAAACTTTAGGAACACATAGCAGCATACCACTCCTAGGTCTGAACAAGTGCTCAAATGAGGCAGGCTTCTCATTACATGGCTGCCTTTTGCTCTTTCCATTTCCTGAAAAGTTATTTTTCAACATGTCAAAATTGCTGAAAAAATAACAAGCCACTTCAAGAACTGGTAGTAGGACACACACAAAAAAACACCAACACACAAACATGCATTCTATACAAAAAGGTGAAAAAACACCCCATTGAGAAGCAGCTAAGGGAAGGAACAAAGAGGTTTTCTTCTACTTATATCAAAGCAAATTCCATCACAAACAAAACTAACAATCCAAACTTATGCAAAATGTTTCTCTGAAGATTGAAATATGCTTTGCTCCCTTATCATCCAATGACACTCAGCTGAAAAAGCAAGGAAACTACAACAATGAATACACTGTTCCCCAACTAACCTTGCCAATTGGAACAGTAAAGCCCCTGGCCTCCTTTGCCTTACAACTTCAGAGATCATTTTTGTTGAGAGCACCTGCACAGAACAAAGTAGCCAATGCAATTTTGCTGATGTGGAAGAAAAACATTTCTGAAAAGCTTAAGTGGTAGAACAGTGATATTAAGGAAGAAAAAAGATAAAAAAATCCACACACTGAACTTTAGTTGCCTATAAAAAGAACTAGGTATACCAGATTTCACCAAGTAGTATGAAATAATGGCATCACTCAACTTCTATTTTAGGTTAGGCTTTTGCTTTTCAAAACAGCTAATACAAATTGTTGAGGTTTATCTGTCTTGTGTATGTAAAATCCAGACAGACTAATGTCATGGTTTCTACTCCATTTTTGGAATAGGCAATAGAATTTTTTTAAAAAAACACCAAACTCAAAAACCTACATTTAGATGGCTTTTGACAGTATTTTTAGGAACAGTAGATGTTTTCTAAAATGTTAACAAATACATAAAAAGATGTGGCCATGTTACAGACCAGGGGCTACACTGCTGCTACACAGTCAGATGACCAATTATACAGTCGTCTTACTAGGCAGAAGGAATGGAAAAGAGCATCAACACTTACATGCTCATTAATTCGCCGTCATATTGTCACTTGATCTTCCAAGCAGCAGCTATGGAAACAGTGAGCCTACTTGTAATCTTCTTTTATGTTAAAGCTCCATTAATTTCATATCTGGAGTCCTAACATAATAGTTTTTATTAATTTTCTAGTAAGTAGTGTAAGCTGCATACTCACAGCAGATGCAGCTCTGATTCAGTCTGATGACCTTTTATACAGAAAAAACAACCCACAACATTTTGGGGGTGGGTTTGTGTATTCCCCCTCCCCCTTTCTTCTTGTTTTAAGACTGCACCATTATCATAGTCACAGCTGATCTTTCTTGTTCTTCCCCTCACATACCTCTCTTACACAAGATCATAGAAGCTGCCAGCAGGCTAAGTAAAAAAATACCTCATACTTTATTTCTTGATGTACATTCAGATATAGCTACTCTACAACTACAATTTATTCCAGCAGTTTCACAAAGCTAGCACCTTTTGGAAAAGATCTGGCCAGAAATCAGAAAATGGCCAGCACACATGTTAGCATCTGTGGTACATACTGAAGCTGGAACTTGTAGACACTGTATTGTGAAACTGTATTGCCTAGTTGGAGAATAGAGATCAACTTAAAACTCTTATCTCCCCCATGGTGCTTCCAAAACTGTCCTTGGAAAAAAGCACAAGGGCTGCAGCTTGTATTTTTTTAAGATTTGTATTCATTCTGTGTGCCCACTGAATTCCAAGTCTGTTTGAAAACAGCACCACTTCACACCTTCAAATGGAATTTTGTTTCTTGAAGCTTTTCAAGCTATAGGTCCCATGTAACTTTTGATCAACAGTACAGCTATATTTAGCATTGTGCATACAAATACGCGTCTCCACATCAACTGCACATGCAAAGGTTCCAGCTAGTAATACAGATGAACAGAAAGAACTACAGAACATGCGAGTCCTGATCAACATGAAGACTTTTTCCAGTATAGACAGGAGTGCAAGAAGAGCTCTATGCAATACTACTTGGCAGAAGAGGCAATGTAAACAACACTAGAAGCCAGACTATCAGTTTATTAAAATCAGTTTTAGTGGAAAAATACACACTCTTGACCTATCATAAGCTTATTACTAAAAAGATGGGTACAGATGTGCATGAAGAAGTATCTTCACCAGCAAATCTTTAAAGGCGGACAGTCACAAGGCTAAACAAGGAAAGAAATGAGAAAGGTAGGAAGGCTAATGGTTTCAGTACAGCAAGCTAGAGAAAAAAGTTGGAGGCAACTCTGATAATCATCTTTTGGTGAAAATGTTACTACTTTTAAGAAGAAGAAATAAACAAGTTAAATAATAAGTTGGCCTCATCTGAAATGCATGTATTAGCTGATCCTGGCCTTCTAAGATATGAATTACTTAGAATTTGAAGAAAGACACCTGCTAGCAAACAGCACTTCAGTTTTCTATCTAGTTTTAAGAACACAGACTGCAACCATTGTTGTTCTCTTCAATCTAATGTGTAAACTTCTATTTTCCAAGGCCTTCATAATGAAGGCATCATTTCACTTAACATAAAGCCTGAAACACCTTTACATAATTAAGCCAACAAACACACCAACAGCAAAAAAAAACCAACACAGCAACACACCCAGCAACCCATTTTACATACGTTTTCTCTCCATTAGTATTATGTGAAAATGTGCAGATGTTCTTATTTCTTCAATTACTCACTAAGATGCAATACAAAATCCTGCTTACTGTTGCTTTCAAGTAAATGAACTTCTTTCTGGTTTGTATAAAGTTTGCAAGTTTCATCTCCACAATCCTGTTCTTAGTTCAATGTCAGGCAACACTATTATCATTTCTAGACTGAATAATAAAAAGTAGTTTTTCTCAGGACAGCAATGAAAAAGCTCAGAAGGAGCACACAGATTGACTTGGAGACAATACCCCATTATCTATGAGTGGTGCAGCATATGCACCTTTGCTTTAGGGGAGATCATCACGTCTTTGAATCAGCATTGGCTCTCTCTTCAAGCTAGGGCTGCACTCACTACTGCATCTTGGTTGATACATACAAGTTCCATGCACAAAAAGTAAATGCTATTAAAAGATATATAATATGAACAAACTGATACTTCGACAGAAAAATAACACCATCATGTTCCGGGGAAAATATGCAAATCTAAGTGAGACTAATTTTTGCCTAGATCATAAGTGTTAAGGATTGGAATTACATAGCCTAACTCAAGTCACTGAATTTACAATATTAACTAACACGTAATGAATGGGTTGTGACATCAGGAAGATCAAATTATGTGATTTAGTATTCTCTTCCAGACTGAATAATCTATGCAACTCCACAAGCTGTTTACCTAAATGTCAGGCATGGCTAAGGGAACTTGAAAGGGGACAGTTCCATAGAGCTGTAGACAAAACAGCTTGCAGCATGCCAAATACCATAGTAGAGATACTATGATAAATGAAACAAATTTTCCAGCAATTAATCTTTTCCGATTCAGACTCGGTAAATCCTAACACACATTATACTTGAACACTAACTAATTATAAATTTCTTCCTGTTGCATATTTACCAGATCATCTTCTAGAGACATCCATTCCTCCCCCTCTCTATCCACTAGTTATGGAAGAGACAGAAGTGACCTTTTGTCTTGCACAAGTAGGATAGGTGATGTGTGTACACAGAGTCTGCCAGAGACTGTCCTTATCTTCATCAATCTGGATAATTACAACTACCAAATGACAAGAGCATTTTATTACTTCAAGAATGAATAAAAACTCTTCAGTCACAGGGTAAGGGTGCAGGAAACAAAAGAGATAGTCATGATGTCCATTCAAAATCTGTGGCATAAACCATTAGGGAAAAAAACTTATAGTTTCCATACATGAAAAGTTTTTTCCAAGTGGAATTACCAGTAAAATTTAGGTCCAATAATCCTATTTTTAATTTTACATTAAAACTTGAGATTACATGCTATTTTCTACCCTTGTATTTTCTACCAGCTGAAATTATATTGTTATTGCCATTTAAATTCATCTAGGCTTAATGCTCACCTGTTTGAGGAAAAAGGATTCCCCAAAACCCAGAGAATGAAGTGAAATATTGTCAGTCAGCCCAAACAAAAAGCTTTAGAAACAAACTTCAGAGAAGTCTTCAATTTCATTTTATTTTACATGACACAGTGCATCTTCAGGCTTTAAAGTGTGATTTTTTTTTTTTTAATACACTCAACAACACTTAATCTACTCCTAACAAGGGTACTCTCACTAATACTGAGGAACAACACACAAAATCTACTCTGTAGTAGCAAAAGAAATGGTTTTGCAACTCACTGGATTCTATGAACTAAACAATTATAAACTACACATCACATGACCTCTAAATTCTCTTCTGGCTGTATAAAATCATCCTACCTACTAGATGGAAGACAGCCACGTCCCATTTAACATCTATCTATGGTTTGAAAAAGATCATAGAATGACAGAATGTTAAGAGCTGGAAGGGACCTTGAAAAATCATCCAGTCCAACCCCCCTGCCAGAGCAGGATCACCTACACTAGGTCACACAGGAACACATCCAAGTGGGTCTTGAACCTCTCCAGAGGGGGAGACTCCACAAACCCCCCAGGAAGCCTGTTCCAGTGTCCGTCACCCTCACTGTGAAAAAATTTCTCCTTATCTTTCTGTGAAATTTCCTATGCCTCAGCTTCCACCCGTTACCCCTTGTCCTGTCATCAGGCATCACCGAGAAGAGCCTGGCTCCATCCTCCCGGCACTCATCCTTTATATATTTACAAACATTGATCAAATCACCTCTCAGTCGTCTTTTCTCCAGGCTCAAAAGCCCCAGCTCCCTCAGTCTTTCCTCATAAGAGAGATGCTCCATTCCTTTAATCATCTTTGTGGCCCTGCACTGGACTCTCTCAAGCAGTTCTATGTCCCTCTTGAACTGGGGGGCCCAGAACTGGACACAATGCTCCAGATGTGGCCTTACGAGGGCTAAGTGGAGGGGCAGGAGAACCTCTCTCGACCTATTGGCCACTCCCCCTTCTGATACCCCCCAGAATGGCACTGGCCCTCTTGGCCACAAGAGCACATTGCTGACTCGTGGTCAGCTTCCCATCAACCAGGACCCCCAGATCCTTCTCCCCTTCGCTGCCTTCCGACAGATCAGTCCCCAGCCTGTACTGATACCTGGGGTTGTTCTTTCCCAGACACAAGACTCTACACTTGCCCTTGTTGAATTTCATGAAATTTCTTCCTGCCCAACCCTCCAGACTGTCCAGATCTCACTGGATAGCGCAGGCTCTGGCGTGTCAGACACAGAAGATTAATTACTTCATTCTCATCCAGATTCATGACAACACCAAACTGAGCCAGTACTATTGGTGTACTCAAGGACATGTCTGCCATGCAGAGGTGCTAGAGGAATGGGCCAAGAGGAGCCTTAAGTAGAACAAGGACAACTAAATCCTGCCCCTGGGACACACTAACCCCCTGCATCTGTACAGGCTAAGGAACAGCGCTACTTGAGAGGCTCTGGGGCTGGGGGAAGAGCTGAGACAGTAGCCTACCCTGGCAACAGATATGGCCAGTAGTATCCTTGTCTGGATCAAGGTGGTAAGTCAAGGGAAGGGACTATTCCCTTCAGCAATCATTAAATAACACAGAAATCTGCATTCTTACACTGGGGGACAGAAAAACTACAGGATTTTGAGCAACTGGAGCAAGTTCTAAAGAGCACTCAATCAATCAGCAAGGGAACACTGAAGGGACAGTGACTTGCTCTGCTTTAAAAAGAGACAGCTGTGCAAGTAGAGCAGAACCTGGCAGCCTCCCAGTGCCTAGGGGAAGATCATCAAGGAGATGAAGTCAGAGTCCTCAGTACTGCCTGGGGGAAGTGCAAGAGCCAATGGGTGTAAGCTGAAACAAGGGAGGTTCAGACTATCTATGAAGAGAATCTTCCTCCTCAAGAGGGCAAGCTAGTAGGGGTGCAAATTGCCCCCCCAAACCTCTGCAATCTTAATTTGTGGAGGCTTTGAAAACCCTACTGGCTCAAGATCTGAGCACTAAGAAAACACACACAAAAAACAACCAACCACGCCAACTCAAGTATTTGCAAACAAATATAACCAGGCCAACTTAAACTACAGATTTCCCAAACCTTAAAATCAATTGAAGTATTTTTGTAATTACAGTAGAATCATCTGATTAAACTGGATATTTTCCAAAGTATTTACAATTAAAATTTGTCTGTGTTGCTTAAAAAAAGTAGATATAATAAAATTAAAACATACAACAAACGATCAGGAGAACATGACCAAGTCTTTACTTATGCCTGAGCAAATAAACTAATTTAACCACAAGAAGTTATTAGGTGTTGAAACAACATCTTCAGCTGATGTTTGAAGTTCAAAACTGTCAGCTGCCCTTTCTAGAGAACAGTATTTCTTCATAGTCTCCAAGACCAGAAAGAAATAAAGTTGTATAAGGTGAAATATAAGCCATTATCATATTTCAAAACTATTCGGATGTCAGATGCCCTTCGGATGGGCTCCTCCATCCCTGTTACTTTGTAATTTCACACCAATTTAATCACTGGGAAGAACTGAAGGAGGTAACTCCATCACTCCACAGTGCTTATTTTTGCTGCTGCGACACCTACACTCACTACTGGCCTCTGTAAGGGATACAAACACAAAATAACCTAGCACAGTATTTATCCACAAGTTCCTAAATCCCATATCATCATATATACAATTTTTCTGGCCTCACTGTCAGAGCAGTAACTAAAAATTGTTTAAAAAACACCCATACTTTGATTACAAAAAAAGTGTCTTTTGAATGTAGTGAAAAAAATATCTTTATAGATAAGATTTTTTTTAAGATTTCATGTTAACTATAATTTCAGTATGTTTTTGGATGCCATTTTTTCTTCCAATGAATACAAGAAAGACTAATTTTTACACAGTTGAAACTTGACACAGCTATAAAACAGTAGTAAATTTTCTCAAACATTTGATGCTCAAATCTTTCAGTCATCATGTTTATACAGTCTAACAGGTCTAAAACAAGTATCTTGAAATCAAAGAAACTACTGAAACACGTAGTAATAATAGGTTTAAAGACATCCACATAAATAATCAAGCAAAGGGAAGAACTGCACAGGAAACCAGTCAGTTAAACTCAACATTGATAATGACACAATCTTCAAAGAGAGTAACTTACACCACAGCACTACAATCATAACTGTAACTATATATGGAACTGTTTTATTTATTTTTTCCTTCAAGGCAAAGGTTGCCAGATTCAGTAAAAAAGAAACCTCAACCCTGTACCAAATTCCAATATGCATCTAAGTGAGGCTTAGGAGCAACAAGACACACGTCATAATTACATAGCCACAGTATTAGTACATTTGAAGGTCTGTAAAAGTATGATCTATATCTCTCACTACAGAAATGAAACCATCTGTATTACTGCAAGCCTCCATGCATATTCTGAACTGTACATGTACTGAGACACTCATTAAAGAGGGAAGTTCAATAAACTTAGAGAACACAAGAAAATATTATTGGCATGCTTCATTGAGCACTGACTGCACAGATTTTACTCAGTAGCTAAAATAACTACCACCATTGCTTTAAAACTCAAGTCTGTAAAGTATTTGGCAATGTAATACAGTATTTTGTATCTCTGGCTATTAGAAAAAAACAAAACATCATTCAGATTTCTTTGAGACAGGATTTCTCTAGAGCACAAGAAGGAAGAAAGTAGGTGATAATAAAAAGCAGTTAATGATATAATAGAGAGTTCTTTGCCTCTGTATGCAGGATAAAAGATGTCATTCTTTCACTTTCTACTTAAGTTTTCTGAATCTATCATTGGCCTTTTATCAGAATAACAAAATTTATTTTAGTGAACGATGGACAGAAACACTTGTTTAACTTCAGTTTCTGCTGGCAACAGAACTTTAACATGTACAGATTAACTCTGAGCAGCAGAGACAGCAATGAAAGGAGAAGCTCTGATGACTATATGGGGAAGAAGAAAAATACACCCTCTTGTAAGTAATCCATTTTCAGTAATGCAGCATGAAGCTGGACAAAGATGTAGTGAGAAAGGGACGGGAATTGCAATAGGTAACTAAGAATTCAAATCAGAATTGTTTCTGCAACAGACTAGTTTTTACACATAGAAACAGACTTGCCTTGCAACTGCAATGAGTTGTAATGCCATTACACATTTGCTTTAAATATTCTCATCAGAATATTTATGTTTATTCTTAGTTTATGATGTGTTAATTTCCCCTGTTTCAGGCAAAATACTGCCTCATATGACAGAATTTGTGAAACTAAATTTTTTTGTAGTCAATAGTTAATTCTTAAGGCAGTTGTGACATTCTTCCAAACTTTGTTAATCTTTTTGAAAGAATCAGCTAAACACAAAACTCAATTTCTGAAGGCATCTACCTTAAAAGTGGTACTGCTCTAGGGTTATACTAACCTAGACTGATTCATTACCTTTAAAAACAACTTAAGGAGCTTGCTCAGTTTACCAGAAAAGATTAAGTTGTTTTTATCTTGCAGTCCTACAAACTTAAAGTGGAAATTAAGTTCATAGTATTCTGCATTATTCACAGTAAAGAGTTCTTACAGAGATACTACTTTCCTCCTGCTGCCTGTGAAACCCTACTCTGCAATAGGATTCTTCAAACACAACTCAATAGGCATACCAGCATTGCTCACATTCAACTGGTAATAGACATAAAACGCTACTTAGACACAGCTTTTAATCAGCAGAGAGAGCAGAAGCAGACAGGGTGAATCTCGATGAAGTACAGGATTCTTCCTGAATCAAAATAAACCTAGTTAGGTCTTAAAAATTCATTGAACTTTTCCCTCAGTTCTTTAAGTGATAAACTTGATGAAACAGGTAAACATGTACAAAAAAACCTAAAAACATTACTGATACTATGAATTAAAAATACTAATGCTGAATTTTAAGCTACTAAAAAACTCTTGCTGGTGTCTTTCTAAATAGAACAAGAGTCCTTGCACTACAGAACCAGGTCAGACTGAGGTATCATGTAGGCTGTATCAGTGCCTCTGCTCACCTGGTCTTCAACAGGCATTGTTGAACCTGTTATTTTCACTACTCAGCTCTTAGGACTCCATGAATCACACATTCCTGCTTCTGTTTTCCCACATCAGGTGGGCATGTCTCACCAATATCTAGAAACTTTTCCATTACTAATCTCTTCAGAGGTGTCAGTCAAAGCTTAAAAAAAGCTAAACAAAAGAAACACAATCATCAATTTAACATATAAGTTAGAGTTGTCTTCACCCAATTATCAGAAGACCCTTTTCACTTCTACAACCAGAAGCTGCAAAAACAAACACCAAAAGGAAAATAACAAACCAAAACTATTAAACACATCGATAGTATTCCTTAAAAGTATAGGTATACATTTTCAGTTAAATTTCTGAAAAGAATAAGTTAATTTGTAACAGCACTAAAGCTTTTTTAAGATCTGCATACAAGGCTTCCATACTAAGAATTAAAAACCCATGAAGCTTCAGGACCAACAGCTTGCAGGTAGGAAACAGAAGAAGAAAAACTCATCAGATCACAGGACACAACACTATTACTACAAAACCCTCCTGGTGCTTATTTGCAATATTGAGGGAGAGAGGACAGAACAAACCTACTATTCAGTTTCATCTTTGATACTTAAAGAGAAATTTTAATACTAGTTCAATTACCTTAAATCTTAACCCTTAAATCTATAACATTTACCTACCTCACTGTCAGAGAGCAGCAAAAGCAAGGCTACTCCACAAGGGAGCCACAGATGACCCCAGCCAAAGTGGAGCTTCAGCAGCAGAACTCAGCCCTGAAGTATCTGAGCCCGTTGAACAGAGACATAAAACAACAAATCTCCGCAGTAAGGGTTCCAGCAAGTAGTAGGCAAAGAAATGAGCCCAGGCTGAGCTGGGAAATCCCCTTGACAATCCCAACCCAACAGGAGCACAACCAAAGCCAGGCACCCTCAGAGCCAAAGCAGGAGCACCTGCCCAGCCTGCTATTTATGAGCTCCAGGGCCCATGGGTGGAGGATGTGGGCTGGGATCCCAGGTGATGCTGGTCAGGACAATTAAGGCCTGGGAGTGCCCTCAGGGCCCTAACACTCAGCACATTGTTTTTATTCCACTCACCACAAATTGCAAGTCAGTCTTCACAGAACTTGTTAAAATGAGTGCTTTCCCATAGGGTTTAATTCATTTTGAAATAAAGTGTCATTTAAATACTTAAACAAGCTTTAAGGAGCTGAACTACAAGTCTTAGTACCCCAAAAATGTCTTACTCATTTACCTTTTCATAGTCTTCTATTAACAATATTCCTGGGGTTTATGGCTGTTGTGCCTATTTTCAGAGAGCTCTGCGTAAAAATCAGGATACTTGTCCAAATAAAATCTGAAAGGAAGCTCAAAAGCATTCACGTTTGCATAAAGTATACAGACAAAAAAGCCCATACCAAACAAATACAAAAGGTCCAAAACAAATCAAATCAAAGATGATTTGAGAATGCACAAAAAGATGCTTGGCAGCAGGGTAAACTATGATAGCAGAAAGAAGTCCAGAATAGCACAAATTAGAAGAAGGAAGCATCATAAACTTTGGTGGGTTAAAGGTAAGAACTCAGTAAGACAGACTAAAGAACACCTGTGGATTAAGTTATAGAAACTAATGATAAATCCTCATCCAAGCACAATGGGAGCTGGAAATGTGCTAAGAAATAGCAACTTCTGAGGAGTGATCTATTAGAACACATGCAGAAGGTAAGTCACTAGCTGTCATTAGTGCTGACACTTTACTTCATGAGGGACTCAGCTCAAACCTTCCCAGAGGAAACTGTGAAACAAACACACAAAGTGAACATTAACAAATGAGCAGGACAAGATAGTTTCCACCTGAGCTCTAAATAAACTCAAGGATATCACATCTGAACTACTCACAATAGCATGACATTAAAGGATAAAATATGACTACATTCAATTCAAAAACCTTTTTTTGAACATTCTGTGAAAACTTATAGTTCTGTAAACTTGATGCATCTATTGAGTAAATTGGTAGAAGCTGTACCTAAGAACAGGTTAGCAGTCTTGAGGATTAAACTTTGACATTCCACATAAGAATCAACATAGCATTTGCAAAGGCAAATGATGCCTCACAGAGCTACTGGAGGCTTGTCAAGGTGTCATAAAGCCATGGACAGGGGTCTACTTTGAAATGCAAAAGTCTTTCAACAATGACCCTTCCACAGGTGCTTACAGAAACACAGCTACCACAAGCCATGAGATCAAGCATGAGGAAATAGCTGATGGGTCAGCAGCACATGGTCATAGTTTACAGCAGAGAGAAGTCACTGGTGGAACTCTGCAAAGATTGGTACTGTAACTGATGATTTCAATTAAGTGGTCGAGGTATCAACTAGATGGTCCATTATTAAATTAGCTCAAAGAAGAGATGAAAAGGAAAGTAACCGAGTTTGCTAAGAATAATTATTTATTGAAGGTGGTAAGATGACTGAACAAAACCAAACACCTAATTAAAGAGGAAACAGGAAGTATCTCAATCATAATTTATTGGAAACTGAGATAATATTTCAGGGAAGTTTCACCAGAGATCTTCACCTTGCTCTTATTTTTGACATCTTTTCTTGACAACTGTTGTGGGCACAACTAGTCTTAACATTCTGTGGAAAAACCTACAGATAATGACTAGGAATTCACATCACCTGGACCATCATGAATTCCCAGGTGACTAAATCATTAAGGTGACTAAATCATTAAGGTCAGCTCCAGAGTTGCACACTGTTTTAACAAAAGATGTATCTCAAAAGGAGAAGACAAAAAAAAAAAAAGGTGTCCCACATTGGGTGAGGCAGACACCTAATTGCACTGAGACTCTGCTTTTGCAACACATACAGAACTTTAATTACTCACATCATTGGGCTATTTATCCAAATCATTTAGATTCAGTTATCTGCATATACTAGCAAAGAGGTCACATTAGAATAATGGAGACAGCTGTTATAACTAATGTATTTACAAAACTGTTTCTGCTGTGTTATTTTGTGAAGATGACTCTTTCTGTGTTACTTGAACTGCCTGTGGTAACAACCTTCATCTGATCTCTGCAGTTAGCAATTCATGAACTTTCCTTTTGAAAGCAGATTTTTTTTCCCCTCCATCACTAAGATTTGATAATTGCAGCACACATTTCGCTGTGATATAGTTTAAGCCTGTCTGAATACACCGAAGCTATCAAATTAGGTAACCTGCTTTTTAAGAATCATATTTAGCCAAGAACATATGAAAGTTCTGATCAGTACCAGCAATTGATGATGGATCCTCAAGACAGCCTCGATCATATTTTTCAATTAAAAAAACCCAAAACAAACAAACAAAAAAACCCCAAACCAACAATCGAAACCTCAAACAGCCCACAAAACTTTTAGTATTTGGTATGGTTGGGATCTGTCCCTCCAATACAATATACTCCTTGTCGTGCAATACTTTAGAGATAGCACATAAAACTTTCATTTTAAATTACCTTCCCTGGATTTTAGGAGGGCCAACTTTGGCCTTTTCAAACAATTGCTGGGTGAAATCTCATGGGACAGGTTAATAGAGGGCAGAGGGGCTCATGACAGTTGGTAAACATTTAAGGACTTCTTCCAAGCTCAGGACCAGTGCATCCCAGCAGGTGGGAAATCGAGAAAGAGAACCAGGAGACCTGCATGGTTAAGTAAGGAACTGCAAAGTAGACTTAAGAGGAAGAGGAGGGTCTACAGATCATGGAAAGAGAGGCTGGCTACCTGGAGAAGTATAGGACTATTGTCAGAGAATGCAGGGAGGTAACTAGGAAGGCTAAAGCCTTGATGGAACTCAACCTTGCAAGGGAGGTCAAGGATAACAAAAAGGGCTTCTTCAAATATATTGCAGGAAAAGC